>JANJYP010167157.1:0-12694 GCA_024605115.1 Rastrelliger brachysoma
TTGTAAATCTGATTTGTATGCTTCTGTATCATTCTTTGAAGAGATACTTTTAATAAACTTGAACACTTCAATAAGAACTGTGTTTGGTTTATTATATTATTTTGACTACAGAAATGGACATTTTCTTCTCTTCAGTATTGAATTTAACAATTGAAACTTAAAAAAGGATGAGGGATTTTTTTTGGGATTTTTTTTTTTTGTTTTAGACTTTTTGAAATTTCATCAGTATCACAGTTAACACTTTTTTCTTTGCAGGAAGTCTGTGTAGACGAATATAAAAGAAAGATGGACCAACACTTTCCTTTCTCATTATTATGTTCCTATGGCAACTGAACGGGTATTTGCGCAAGAATGCAGTTCACAGAGTTGCCACTCATGCCATTAAACAGGAAGTGAGTAGTACGCCAAGAGAATCAGCTAACAGCTTTTAAAATACTAGAATATTGTGGGTGTGGTAGTGACAAGAGATGTTAATTTGAACTTTATTTAGTTCAACAACAGGTAGCACAAGTAGGTTGTAACAGCAGCAAACACAGACAGTAATACAATAATATGATAAAATAACTTTATAGAGAATGTTGCTTGAATGTTGAACTTGATCCTCTGGATTATCAAGCACTATGATAATAACAAAAATCCAGACACTTATTTATTAAAGAAGGAGTAGCAAAAAAATGAAGTGAAGCTTTCACACTTCCCAAATGCGTCTTTCACTTCTGCTATGTTTTACACACATTTTATAAGAACTACCTTGCATGTGGAAGTTACAAGTTATTTCTCCTTTTTTCTTATTTCTTCATCGAAATTCACTAGTAAGTTCATTATAAAACTACATCGATCCAAGATTCAAGCCCTTAACCTGGAAAAGGAGCATCAATCAAGGTACTGCTTTCTTACATATTGCTTTCACACATAATGCACATAATAGCATACTATTACACTTTACTGTAAGCTATAGATTATTACAGTGGACTTTGTGTGACTGGTCATTTCATGAGTACTAGTTTTTGTGAGTGTAGTCTTTGTGAGTTCAAATGGCATGAATTGCAACCTGTTGAAGCTACCGTGTATTTTCAATGTGTTTTTATATGTGTTAAGACCAGTAAGTAGCTGTTTTTGGCTATAAAACACAGCACATTAGGAGTTGTAGTCAACAACCTCAAAAAGTTTATGTGCCCAGTATTTTAGCTTTGACTTTCCAAACTGATCCAAAACTCAAACTATGGCTCAGGTAGGGTTGTCATTAGGGAAAACAGTTTTAACCTCTACTGGGGCACACAATCTGTACAACTTATTATATTATATCTGTACTTTTTTTTTTTGATATCTTCTTATTTCACAAGAGAAACGCATCCAGTGTACATTTGTAACTTACAATTATACAATTTTCTCTATAGCTCTTCCTAATTCCTTCTCCCAAACTCTTTTTAACAGTATGAATGAAGACCGACCTTCTCTTATTAGGATATTATAAAATTCACTAATCTTTCCTTTTATTGTATTTGAAGGTAAAAAAGCTTCTTCAAGTTCTGATAGTCCAAATCGTAGTTTATTTTCCTTAATAACTGTTTTGTACCAAGCTCTGAATTTGTAAATATTTAAAGAAATAGTTGCTAGAGATATGATATTCTAATTTTAGTATTTTCTTCCTTTTAGAAAGGTTACCTAAGCCTTTAACATTCCATGAAATAATATTTAAATCATGTATAACCGTCATTCAACATAAATGTCAATACATACTTCTCGATAAAATAAAAATGACTGTATAGCTGTTTTTAATTGTTGCTGCCAGAAAAAAATTAAACAAACAATACCTTATAAATAAAGAAGACATTCACAATAAATTTCCTAACCTTCCCTAGTTGTGAAAACCACAACATGAGTTTCTTATTGGGCCAAAGGTAGTAAAGATCACATAGTAAAAAAAAACCCCCTGAAAATAAGGGTAAATATTTTCCCTTTCCCTCCCCTAATCTATTTAGACAAATATTTGAATGGAATATAACGGAGAACGAAAATACAGTACAATGTTCCTCCTATGACTAAGGTGTAATTTAAATATAATTGATAAATAATTATGATCTTAGTAATGGGAAAGACAAAGAATTTCATAGGTTACTTACCAAAAAAAGGAAAAGGAAAAAAAAAAGAATAAGAAATTCAGTCTATAAAGTCCTTCTCACCCCAAAGTATCATAAGTGGTATTGCCCTTGCGTCATCACGCTTTGTTTCCGGAAATACCCCGTTACCAGCATGAGCTTCAAAGTTTTAGTAAACAAAGAAAAAAATGGGGGTTCATCACTGAGTCTGATAAAAAAAAAAGAAGAAACTACATGGGGGTCTGAGGGTCCTCCCCCAGAATTTTTTTAATGAAGTACATGTCATTTCCTGTATTCTGGAGCCTTTTGACAGGTGTTTTGACACTTTGATCTGAACATTGCAGTCAGTAGTCATTACATCTAGAGGAAGTGTTTGGCCCCAGATCACTATAGAAATTGATGAGTTAATTTAATAATAATTAGAGTAATATGCAGGTGATGCTGTCATTTGCCAATTTCATTTTTTCTTTGTGAGTGCCTTTATAAATAACTCACACTGATTTACAGTTTAAAGTGAGCATAGCATGAGGTGGTTCACTGCATCCTGCTCCTGTCTCTGACTCACTCTCTGCTCCTAGAGGTCAGGAGAGGTGGTGCAGTGATCATTAGTGAGCAAACAAAAAGACCAATAGACTATCACCAACAACAGACCAGCCCTGTCTACAGTAATAATCACATGAAAACTAATCACCTCCTCATCTTCACTGTTTGCTAACGTAGCATTAGCTCTTCTTAACAGTTAGCTAAGTGAACAACAGGTGCAGACTTTATCACAGAAACATAAAGGTTGAAAATACAGACATTTAGTTTAAGTAAGTTAACAATGTCCTGAACATTTTGTTGAGACGGTACCTGTCCCAACAAAACCAAGTTTTTTTTCTCCTTCCTCTGTTTTCCAAATCATCCGTCTTGGCTTCAAGGCTTTTGATCAGTTTTTGCAGCGTGTCCTCCAAATCTGAGATCCTTTGTTCAGCGTTGTTTATCAAGTACCTGAATTGTTTTAGATAGCGCATTCTTCATTATTGTCATTTCTTTAGTAACATTTTCCAAACGACTATTAATACCATCCAGACGATTCACTATAGCATGCTGTTGAGATTTTAATTCACCCATAATATCAGCCAGGTCATACTCGCCAACTCCATCTTGATGTTCATCCTCTTCTTTGTTCCTTGATCCAATCTTCCTCAGATTTCTACTTTTCCCTTCCATGAGCCCTGCAGTTTATAGTCATAAGGTAGCAACTTCCATAAATTGTTGCTAAGTATCCATTTCATTTCAGGAAGAAGAAACCATGGCAACACCTATAGAGCTGCTGGGAACTTTGGAATATTTGGCAGATGAAGAGTTAAAAAAGTTCAAATGGTACTTGCAGCAGGCCGATATCCTGGAAGGCTTCCCAGCTATCCAAAGGAGCCATTTGGAGAACGCAGACAGGATGGACACAGTTGATCAGATCATAGATACCTACAACAAAAACGCAGTGGAGGTGATCATTTTGGTTTTGAAGAAAATGAAAAAAAATGGCTTGGTGCAGCATTTATCAAACATCAACTCAACACCCACAGGTACAGTAAATAAGACAAGAATGGTACATTAGAGTAATGTGTTCTCTGAATTACACTGGTATATCACTTGTGGAGGTAATTTTTCCAACACTTGACAAAAATATATAGGGACATTCCATTGACACAATTATCAACTGTATGGTGTCAGCTACTTTTTTTTTGGATAATACACAAGTGTTAAGACAGTATAACATGCCTCCTTAGTTTTGACTGATACATTGCTGCCTGTTCTCAGTTTGCTTTGGTTTGATTTAAAGTCCAGGTGTTTGGTGATCAGGTGTTACTCTCAATGGGACTGGCTATTTGGAAATGTTAGACAGTATTTCTCCATGAAACCAAAGACATAGTAGCTGCTATGAATCTGTTACGGCACATGTAGATTTACAAGATATATCCTGGAATTATTAATGTTTTCTGTTTGCCTTATTTCTGCCACCTTTCAACATTTCTGCTGACATAGATATTAGTTTTTGTTAGCTTTCACACTGTACTCTTAACCCCTCAGTTAGAAATGTGTTTGTGTCCATTTACCTTGTAGTGTTTGCATTACTTCACTTACAGTAGTATACTTACATTTAATGTTATCTGCTGTTCCTTTAGAGACACTCACTGATTGCCAACGTAAATTAAAATCCAACCTCAAAAGGAAGTTTCAGCTTCCACCTCAGCAAGCCACACAATCTGGAAAGCAGATATGGATGAATGATTCAAACAATGACCTCCATATAATGGAGAGAAATTCTCAAAAGGTTGATATTAAACAGGAGATCAGTCAAACTGCAACAACATCCAGCAAAACAGCCAATCTGGAACAGACTATCCATATAGAATACTTCTTTAATCCTTGCCCTGGTCAAGATGAATCAGTCAGAACATTAATGACAAGAGGAGTGTCTGGTATTGGGAAAACAGTCTTGACACAGAAGTTTGTTCGGGATTGGGCTGAAGACAAAGTCGACAGCTACATACAGTTCCTCTTTCCATTCTCTTTCCGAGATTTCTATTTGCTTAAAGACAAAAAGTTCAGCTGGGTGGAACTTCTCCATTACTTCTTTCCTGATACCAAAGAAGTGAGAACCTTTGATACACTCCAGATCGCATTCATATTTGATGGTCTGGATGAGTTTCAACGTTCTCTTGACTTTCACAACAGTGAGATCCTGACAGATGTCAATGAATCAGCCTCAGTGGACGTGTTGCTAACAAACCTCATCATGGGGAAGTTGTTTCCTTCTGCTCGTCTCTGGATAACCACAACACCTGAGGCAGCCAATCAGATCCCTCCAGAGTACATTCACATGATGACAGAGATGAGAGGGTTCACAGAAGCAGAGAAGGAGGAGTACATAAGGAGGAGATTCAGACAAAAAGAGGTGGTCAGCAAAATCATCACCCAGATCAGGATCACACGAAGCCTCCACGCCATGTGCCACATCCCACTTTTCTGCTGGATCACTGCTTCAGTTCTGGAGAGCATGTTGAAAACCGGAGACCAAGGGGAACCTCCCAAGACGCTGACTGAGATGTACACACACTTCCTGGTTGTTCAGTCCAAACTGGCAAATGTCAAATACCACGATGGAGCTGAGATACATCTTTCCTGGACCACCAAGATGATTATTTCGTTGGGAAAACTGGCTTTTGAGCAGTTTCAGAAAGGCAACTTGATCTTCTGTGAAGCAGATCTCCAAGAATGTGGCATAAACCTCAGAGAAGCCTCAGAATATGCTGTAGTTTTCCCACAAATCTTTAAAAAAGAGCGTGGGCTAAACCAGGACCAAACTTTCTGCTTTGTCCATTCAAGCTATCAGGTATTTATAGCTGCTCTTTATGTCATGGTGTCATCTATCAACTCTGGTGTCAACCTTTTGTTGGAGGAAAAATCAACCTCTCTCATCAAAGACAGATCTGAAGTAAACCATCTCTACCAGAGTGCAGTCAACAAGGCTTTACAGAGTCCTGATCAACACTTGGACTTGTTCCTTCGCTTCCTTGTGGGCCTCTCACTACAGACTAAACAAGCACTTCTTCAAGACCTATTGAAACAATCAGGAAGTAGCTTACAAAGTAATCAGGAAACAGTCCAGTACATCAAAAAGAAGATAAAGGAGAATGCCTCTCCAGAAAGATGCTTTAATCTGTTTCACTGTCTGAATGAGCTGAAGGATGATTCTCTAGTGGAGGAGATCCAACAGTACCTGAGTTCAAGAAGTCTGTCCACATACAAACTCTCTTCTACTCAATGGTCAGATCTGGTTTTCATCCTACTATTATCACAGAGTGAGTTGGAGGTGTTTGACCTGAAGAAATTCTCAGCTTCAGAGGAAGGTCTTCTGAGATTGCTGCCAGTGGTTCAAGCCTCCAGTCGATCTCTGTGGGTGAACAAATTACCTTACATATTAAATACTGTGTAATACTGTATATTTTCATTTTTTTTTAAATTCTTTGTTTATGACATTTTCAGATTAGATGGTTGTATGCTGTCTGAGAGAAGCAGTGAAGCTTTGGCTTCAGTTTTCAGTTCTTTGACATCTAATCTGAGAGAGCTGGACCTGAGTTACAACAGTCAGAAAATTACAGGACTGCAGGAGCTTGTAGGGGGTTTGCAGAATCCACAATGTAGACTGAAATCTCTCAAGTAAGCATACTTTATTTAAATATCACTTAATAACTCTTTGGGATTTGAATATGCTACACTGTAGGTGTATGGATTGGTGCAAATTTTCATAAAGACATGCATGCACAACTGTCACCATGAAGGAATCAACATTCTACCAAAATTCTATTTTTTACAATATTTGTATACCCTCATTGTTTGCTCTTGTGTAGGTTGGTCGGCTGTTATCTGTCATCTGAATGCTGTGGAGCTTTGAATTCAGCCCTCAGTTCCCAGGCTTCCAGTCTTACAGAGTTGGACTTGAGTATCAATGACCTGGGGGACTCAGGAGTGATGCAGCTTTCAGATGGATTACAGAGTCCATGCTGCAGACTTGAAACTCTCAGGTCAGCTGGCTGTATGACTGACCAAAGCCAAACCCAGTCATTCAAAAAGTTACTTAACACCAACTGAAAATCTTGTTTTAACATAAAATTCTATATTGTGTATTGTCAAATAGAAACCCACCATTTTCAAATTTGATGTTTGTCTTAATCACTTTTTCTCTTTTAGGTTGATCAGTTGTGGGCTGACATGGAAAGGCTGTGATGCAGTGGCTTTTTATGCTAGTTCCCCATCCTCCCGTCTGAGACAGCTTGACCTGTCCATGAATAACCTAGAAGATTCTGGAGTGATGGTGTTCAGTGCAGGACTGGAGAGTCCTCACTGTAAAGTTGAAACTCTCAGGTCTGATGTTTTTGTTTGTTTGTTTTTCAGCATAAACATAAATGTGTAACCTTTATGGTACCTCAAAGGTCCATCTTCATACTCAGGAATTGAGTGACACAAAAGATCACTTTTTTTTTTTTTTTTTTTTTTAATAATTAATTCTTTTTCAGATTATGTTGCTGTAACCTGTTGGAAAAAAGCTGTGAATCTCTGGCCCCAGTTCTCTCTTCCCAGACCTCCAGTTTGAGAGAGCTGGACTTGAGTAACAACTATTTCCAAGATTCAGGGGTTAAGTTCCTCTCTACTGGACTGGAGAGTCCACACTGTAACCTGGAAACTCTCAGGTCAGACAAATTTCGCCTCTTAATATCAATGTTTGAACATTAATTGTCTATACAATTTGAACTTGTGTTTGCTTTGTCATCCGCATTGCTCAGGCTGAGTGGCTGTAAGCTGTCAGAGAGAAGCTGTGAGTCTCTGTCCTCAGTTCTCAGCTCTGAGAACTCTAGTCTGGGAGAGCTGGACCTGAGTAACAATGACGTGCAGGATTCAGGAGTGAAGTTGCTTTCTGCTGGACTTGAGAATCCTAAATGTAGACTGAAGACCCTCAGGTCAGAACAAATACCCATCCAAATGCTCCCTCATGTACACTTTCACATCAATGCCAAGATTATATATCAATTGTGATAATGATTGCTGATAATACCAACTAATCTAACTATTTAATAGTAATTATCTTCATAATCAAAATCATAAATAATCAAGTACAAATTACTGTTTGCAGGTTGTCGGGGTGTCAAGTCACAGAGGAAGGCTGTGCTTCTCTGGTCTCAGCTCTGAAGTCCAACCCCTCCCACCTGAGAGAGCTGGACCTGAGCTACAATCATCCAGGAGACTCAGGAGTGTCTCTGCTTTCTGCTGGACTGGAGGATCCACAGTGGAGACTGGACAATCTCAGGTATGGCTCACAGATGCAGAGCACTTATATTCAGTGGATCCTCAATGGTAATAAAATATTAAACTTTGTGTTAAATATACTTGTCTGACCAAGTTTGTTCTTTCAGTATGGATCATGGTGGAGAGGAGAGGTTAAAAGCTGATCTGAAGAAATGTAAGTATTACTGAGAAGAAAACAGTTTCCATGCTATATGAAATCAGCGTAATATGTACAGCATGTGTATTGTTCTGCATGAATATGATTATGTTTACCATATACAGTAATTTATTTTATGGACTGATTCAGATTATTAATACATAGCTACTTTTCTAAAAATATTTGACACTTAGTGCTTCACTCCAGCTCAAAGAACAATACTCCCCTCTATACTTCCCCAAAAGGTAAAACTTTCAAATATTTCACCTAAAAGCAAAGTTCAAACCACTTGGTTGCAACCAATGGGTGAACTACTATAGTACTAAAATGCTGCTTAATATTGATTCATCTGTTTAAATAATAAGCTATATGACAAATATTTGTAAATGTAAATGCAGGAGAGATGATAGGGATTGTGTTTATCTCTGTTTTTTTCATCCTAGGTAGGGACAAGATGTATCCCTGCTAAATGATTAAAAACCATTTGAGACTACAAGCAGTTCACAGTTATTTTCTTTCACTGATATAGTCTACAGCAAGCACATCAAGGTTGACACAAACCATAGGGCAGTTCCACGGACGTCCCAACCACAGACTTGCGCTCACTCCACTCCAACACAACACTTAAAAAGTAATAATAACTGCTCCATTGTTACATAATTGTTGTCTTGCTCTGTGTTCCAGATGCCTGTGAACTCACACTGGACCCACACACAGCTCACAGAAGACTCATCATGTCTGAGAACAATAGACAGGTGAAACTTGTGGATGAAGAACAGCCATATCATTATCACCCAGAGAGATTTGAATCCTTTGTACAGGTGTTCTGTAGTAATGGTCTGACTGGTCGTTGTTACTGGGAATTTGAGGTGAATGCTAAATTCTATGTGGCAGTAGCTTATAGAGGAATCAGCAGAAGAGGAGAGGGTAATGAGTGCAGGTTTGGAGGAAATGAAAAGTCTTGGAGTCTATACTACTATCAGGATTACTGCGAGGTTTGGCACAATAATGCAGAAACAAAGATAGATAACCCAAATGACAGTGCCAAGAGAGTGGCGGTGTATCTGGACTGGCCTGCTGGTACTGTCTCCTTTTACACAGTCTCATCTGACAAACTGAGCCACCTCTACACCCTCTACTCAAGATTCACTGAACCTCTCTACCCTGGCTTTGGGTTTGAGCTTTGGTCTTCACCTCATATGAAATTGTACACTATTGGATCCAGAGTGTCTCTGGTTCAGCTAGACCAAGAACAGTTGGAAGTTGAAGCTGGGAATGACATCTATAATGTTTCACAATTTTTCTCAGAAAACCAGTTCAAGGTTAGGCACTGATGTGAGGCTGCCATTGTGGATTTTTTTTAGGTCAAGGCCCAGTCTGACTTCCCTGAACGAAAACAATTTACCAGAGGCATGTCTTGTCTAAAAGTTAAGCTGTTTAAAATTTCCAGAAAATATAGGGATAAGGCAATAAAAACCAAACACTTCCCCTGGATGGTTACAATCAATCATTTCTCTTCACAATAAGGCCGGGTCGGCTCTACACAGCAACAATAAATATACACTCAATAATTATTCAATAATAATGAGTCGGTAATGAAAATTTTTGAGAGAATTTTAAAAGATGAGATTATTCCCCTGGTGTCTGACAAGCTCAATCCCTTACAGTTTGCCTATCAGGGAGGTGGGGGAATAGGATTTACAAACAACCTCAATCTGATGCAAGGCTTTTATTTGCAAACTTTTTCTCTGCTTTTAATCAGATGCAGCCACATATTTCAATAGATCATCATTTCATCTTCTTTTAAATTACCACACCAAATTTTGTTATTGCTCTTAAACTTCTTAACAGACAGGAAATGGAAAGTCTTAGGAAATGGCATCTTGTCCAATCCTCTGGTTTCAAACATGGGTTCACTCCAGGGTTGCGTCCTTTCACCCCTCCTCTTTATCCTGTACACAGACAGTTGCAGGTCTGATGATACTGTGCTTCTGTCTGTTTCTCAGGGCTCAGAGTTTGCCCATGGCAGCGCCCTACCTGACTTTGTTAAGTGGTGCGATGAAAACTTTCTTGATCTTAATGTGTCTAAGACTAAAGAACTTCTTGTGGATTCTAGAAAGAATCATGAGACAGCAAAACTGAGTAGTATCCATGGTGATGATGTTGAGATTGTCGACACCTAATAAGTACTTAGGCACGGTGTTTGACTCTAAATTAAAATTCAACATTAATACTGACAATATTATGAACAGGGGCCAACAGAGGATCCATCTCATAAGGAAGTTAAACTCTTTTAATTAAGGAGATCTTGTGCATGTTTTAGCAGTATTTTATTGAGAGCATCTCAACCTTTTCTTTGATTTGTTGGTTTGGTGGTCTTTCTGTCAAGGATAGGAACAGCCTTTACAGTAATATGAAGATGCATTCCAAAATAATTGACATCCGGCTCACTCAGTGCAGCAGTGGTTAAAGCGTAGGCCATGTAGAGCAATGCTCGCGGCAGACCCCGGTTTGAATCCTGGCCAAAGCGTCCTTTACTGCATGTCTACTACCCCCACACTACTACTACTAGGTGAATACATTTGTGAATAAACTGTAACCAATGCAACTGTATGTTTATCATTTGTAGACTGTTATTTGATGAAGAGAAAATATCATTTGTAAATCTGAATAAAGAAATGACTGTAGAATGGATATTTGATGCTGAACAATAAATAAAAACCTTACATGATATGAGTGTTGACAAATGTATTCATTTTTAACCTGGCAGGATAACAACTATGACCAAAACCATCCAATGGAGTGAGTGTTACATGAATGTAGTCTCTCTGAATATTTTTTAAATTCGCAAAATAAATTAAGTCTAAACTATGTAACTGGCTAAATGACTTTTAAAGCTGTTATGGTTTATGCAGTTTTACATGACTATGCCTGGCAATGTGGAGACTTCAGGAAGATATGTTTTGGAATAAAATGTGTGACATATGGATTAATTATTATCCATTAAGGGAGTTCCTCACACACAGATTAATAAACGTACATAGTTATCTTCTTCTTTAAAACACTATTCAATTATCATTTATAATATATGCATTCAATACTCCAGTACAGCAGGTGGCGACATTTATTTTTTTTTAGTAATATGCATCCCCGGTCACCTTAGCAGCTGATGATATAAACAATCATGGCGGAGAAAGGAGAATCAGGGTCTGCTAAACCAACATTAACAGCTGCAGAGAAACAGCTGTACCGTAGCAGGCAGGAGCTGAACTACATGAAACAAAATGCAACACGGATCCGCAGCAGAAACGTGATGACCGGCCTGGCTATAGGAGCCTTTGTGGTCGGCATGTGTATCCTTTATGAGCCTGTTATAACATGCAGGAATGAATATAGCTACTTTAATTTTAATTTATTTTACATGAGGTGTTTATAAGTTTGAAGGGTTGGTAAAACATAATTTAAAAAATGCGAATAATTATTCTGAGCACACCAAGTTCGATTTAAATTCTGTATAGGGTTTGAATAATTTGTACTTTATTGGAATATGATACACTTGAGGGAAAGTGTGTCTACAACTGACTATTTTTTATTATCATTTTAAGCATTGAAAACCGTGTCTTTCATCATTATTCATTATTTATCAGATTTATGTCATTGTAATCATCGTCCACTAGATGGCGCCAAAGAAACTCCGTGGTAATGATATGATGCTGCACAGTAAGATATTCCTTTATTAGTCCACCAGTGGAGAAGTTTACATTATTGCAGTAGTAAATGGACAACAAAAAACAGAAAGAGCTACAATAGAAAGAAAAAATAACAATAAATGATAAGTAATTATGTAAACAAGAGAGACAGTAGTGGTAAAAAAAAAAAATAGTGGTGTAATAATGGTGGTGAATGATGATATACAGGACTGCACAAAGTCTTAGGCCACCACCATCATCCATCTGAAAATATGGAAAATATGTTCACAAAATTTAATATTAATTATTAAATATTANGGATATACAGGACTGCACAAAGTCTTAGGCCACCACCATCATCCATCTGAAAATATGTTCACAAAATTTAATATTAATTATTAAATATTATTATTAATTAACATTCCATTTAGATTTAAGAGAGCTAGGTTCCTGGTATGGCTTAAGTTTATCATTATTATTATTATTATTATTTTATATCATATTTTTAGATGCTATTATTGTTTGTTGTTTATATATATTTCATAGTTGGGTATTGTGAAGATGTTTTGATACAACCAAATTATTTTGGTTGAGACTTTAAAGATATTGACTGCCAATACCTGTATATGATTACTTTGTGTCATTGTGTTTTCCTTTAACCTATACTTGTCCAGTTAGCTACACCATTCTGTCCGTCAAACAGGAGAGGATAATGGAGGAGTTGGATGATGAAGCCAAGATCCACATCATCAGAGGACCACGGACCGGAGCCAACTCCTGAAAGTCACTGAATATGAACTGTTTTGGATTTACTGTTTCCTGACGTGTGACTTTTATAGACTGATGACAATTTATGTCTGCAGAACAACCCACGTATTACCTGATATTTCAGTTTCAGTGTCTCATTGTAAAAAAAAAAA
>JANJYP010167163.1:0-15492 GCA_024605115.1 Rastrelliger brachysoma
GGTAGTGACAAACCTGCAGAGCAGTGAATCATCATTCATCGCTGTAGTTTTTATCTTCTTCCTCTTATTGATATGGTTTGATATTAAAATAAGATAAAAAGATAATTGTTTTAAATCCATTTCTAACCAAAAATGCTAAAACTTGATTGGACTGAGACTCTTATATGTGATGATTTCATGTTTTTCTTTGTCACACGGTGGTCAGATAATTAAAGACAAAACCTGTGGCTGTGGGAAATTAAAACAGGCATTTTCACTCTTCTGACATTAATGAAAATACTTTAGTTGCAGTAAGTCAGTATCAGCCCACACTGCACAGTGGTTAATAATAGTTAACAATAGTGATTAACAGTAATATGACTCATTAAAATGAATGAAGAGGCTGTATTTTTTCATAGAGGGCTAAAGTTAATATGGCCTAACCATTCTGCACTTGTCTGGAATTGTTGAAGCTTACTGTAAAACAGGTGACTATCACAAGTTGGAACAATTCTGATGCAAACTGGACTGCTGACACTGTTATTATGAATTGTGCACTGTTGGATTAAAACATGTTTGTAACCATGATTATTTCTTTAAAGTTATAAGTTCATCAATCACCAGGAAACAACCCAGCTCTTAAACTCTTTTTGATTTGTTTCTACATCCCAAAAACTATTCTGGGGTTGAGGGAAGGGTGACCAGGGCTGCAGATCTAAACCCCTCTATGTCTTCTGCTTGTGTATCTGCTGTTAAATAAAAGAAGAATGCAGCTGTTAACTCAGGACACAGAAGTGCATTTGAATGTGTTATCAACCTGCCTGAATAAAATGGGCTAAAAGCCACGTGTAAAAAAAGTGCACATGAGAATATCAGTTTATTCATTTCCAGGATCCCATAGCAACAGTCACCTCAGTAACCAGCAAGCCCAAGAGTAAGTGGAGACCGCTGCCTTTGGACACAGTGGTAAGAATATAAAGTCAGTTTGCCACACACATATGCGCATACTCATACATAATCATACTGCAGATGTTTATTTTACAAAATGAAAGTAGGCCTAGTTGTTTTCTCAGCACAGCAGGAACAGTTTTTAGTTAGTTAGCTTCAGTTTTCTGGGTCATAAACCTGCTCACTGCTTTGCCCCACTCTTTTCTGTTCCAACCAACAGGAGATGGAGAAACTGGTATCTCGGAAGCTGAAAATAAGTGCCAAAGAGACTATGAAAATTGCAGAAAAGCTCTATACCCAAGGGTGAGTGTGTGAGTTTTGAACAGGCAGCATTTTAGGTCATTTACACACTATTGTCTGCTTTATTGGGAAGACGCACAGAAATGTATTGTCTTGATCCAACTATGTGCTAAATGTCCTTATCAGTTCATCAGCGCTCAGTATTTGAACTTTGGAAGCACCTCAAAGCTGTGATTATTTTTGTACATGAAAATGCGCCATCTGGCAGCGTGGCATCTTTCAGGACCAGTTTACCAAGAGATGTCACATTTCCAAAGTCTCCTGTTTGTGCAGTGCCAAGATGATTTGTTGTGACTGTGTGTTTGTTTCCTCTCAGGTTTATCAGCTACCCCCGTACTGAGACAAACTGCTTCCCTGCCAGCCTGGCTCTCGCCCCCCTGGTGGAGATGCAGACACAAAGTCAGAACTGGGGGACGTTCGCTCAACGGGTGCTCGAGCAGCCCGGGGGTCCAAACCCACGACAGGGCAAGAACTCTGACGAAGCCCATCCCCCCATACACCCCACTAAGTTCACCAACACGCTACAGGTAGTCCACAAAAATAGAAATTCTCCTTTTTCTCCCTTTTACATCTAACCAAACATTAATCACAGTTATGTTTGTAATATAATTACCAAATATTTGTAATACATGCTGATGTTGTAATGTTTTCAATTTTTGTGTGCTCCCTTGTTTGTTTGTTTTTTTTTTCAATTTTTGAGCAGTTTGTGAACTTCAGTCAACAATCTTGTGGATGTAAACACTGACATATGGTGCAATCATTTTCTGTTTCTTCTGTGTCCAGGGCAATGAAGGTCGTCTGTACGAGTTCATCGTCCGCCACTTCCTGGCTTGTGTATCCCAGGATGCTGTGGGAAAGGAGACTGTAGTGGAGATAGAAATTGCCCAGGAAAAGTTCTCTGCATCGGGACTCATGATCATTGCAAGGAACTACCTGGACGTTTACCCTTACGACAGGTGGAGCACCAAGGTGTGTTTGTCTTTTTGCTGGTGCTCATCTAAAGACTTTGCTAAAAAAGGGGAGGGGTAAACTAAATGAAGACTGAGACATTAACTCAAAATACCTGCTTTGTTTGTACCAGGTGATTCCAGTGTATGAGCAAGGATCCCAGTTCCAGCCTTCTGCTATTGAGATGGTGGATGGACAAACAAGTCCTCCGCAGCTGCTCACTGAAGCTGACCTCATATCCCTGATGGAGAAGCATGGCATTGGTAAAGTTTGAATACAATCTATGATCCCAACCATTCACAGAATCACAAATACTAATGAACATTTTATGGTGAAAATACAGGAAAAACTATTTTTTTTTGTATTTGTAAAACTGCCCTATGTGAATTGTGTGTATTACAGGCACAGATGCAACACATGCAGATCACATTGAGACTATAAAGAGTCGCATGTATGTGGGATTGACAACGGACCAGAGGTTTCTCCCGGGAGAGCTCGGGATGGGGCTGGTGGAGGGTATGTATACACATACACAGAGTACAGTTTGCTGGGGGGGTGGGTGGGTATTTTGCTTCCTCTGGTCTGTATATACCGGCATCTGCTGAGTTATTTTTATCCTTTGTGGGGACAAATATGTATCCCCCTCATGGTGATTTATTATTACTGCTTCACCATAGACCATATAAAGTATCTGAAATAAAAATAGGCTATTAAATAAAAATCTAAGTAAAGCACTTGCATGTGAGAACAGTAATTTGTGCAAAGAACAATAAAATCAAAAATGGACTCACTGCACTTGCAGGACAACAGAGATGATGCAGGGTTTAGGCTATATGACATGGAGCAGAGAGTTGCAGAGATGTGGGTAAAAGAGGGGCCGCATGCTATGGAGAACCCCTCCAACGGGAAAGCAGAAACAGAAGACAGTTGTCTGTCATCATAGCAGATTTGTTTTTTAATCTGACAAGTAGGCTTCTACTGTACCCTAATTGTTTTTGAAGATGACAGCCACATTGTTACATAGTGAATTAAACAGTGACTGGCAAGAACAACATTGAGTGCATTTACTTGTCTGACTGAGCAGCGCTGTCCACAGTACTGAAAGTAGCATTGGGGGATTTAAATATGGCCCGTTAAACCAGCATTTAACTTTCTCCTTAGTTGTGTATGATCACGTCTTGTACATGTCAGCATGAGGAAAGGACACAGAGTGAACTTGACGTGACTGAAAGTGAAAATATCAACATGACTTGATGAATTAAATTTACTCAATGCATACCAGAATACACAAGTAGGCTTTAATAGATGTTGATGCGCAATCTTGCTCTTGTCATGTTTGTGCAGGTTATAACTCTATGGGCTATGAGATGTCTAAACCAAACCTACGCGCTGAGTTGGAAGCAGACCTCAAGGAGATATCGGAGGGAAGGAAGGACAAACGGAGCGTGCTGCAGCACCACATCCAGAAATACAAGACCGTTTTCATTGAATCTGTCAGGAAAGCAAAGAAGTTAGTCACTCTTTACCTTCTAGCACGTTTCTGTCTTTCTGACGCACCATCTGTGTCCTAATGAATAGTATTACGTCAATGGATTAGTCACACCTGTCCTGTAATTGCCACAGGCTGCCAGTTGTTGTCACTTAGGTAAGAAGTCATTTTCTATTTTGGCCTCAGGTTGGATGAAGCCCTGTCACCATATCTGGGTGCAGCTCAGGAGATCACTGAAGCAGAGCAGCAGCAGGACATAGAGATACCATTGCCGGTCAGAAAGTGCCCTAACTGCGGGCGGGACATGGTACTGAAGAAGAAGAGGGAAGGAAACAGGTGTGATGTGACAAAAGCTTAAAAAGTCTTGCAAAGAGACCCCTTCTAACCCCTTATTTCATGCTACATATATATTTTTATTCACCCATGCTTCTAATTGTTTGCCTTTGGTGTTTCTATTTTTTAATAACGCATTTCTGTCCTTCTCACTCTGTGTCTCTGTCCCCCTGCAGTAAGTTCCTAACCTGTGTGGGTTTCCCGGCCTGTAAGACTGCAGTATGGTTCCCTGATACAGTGCTGGAGGTCAGCAGAGACGACAGCATTTGTCCCACCTGTCAGCCGCACCCTGTTCACATGTGAGTACATAAGTATCCTTATTTTGGAGTCTTTTATTTGTTAATTCACATAACTGTACTCCATTCAAACCAACGTTTACACAGGTGTATTATCCATGATTTGTAGACACATAGCAGTCACAGATTCAAGTTTAGTTCTGACTTGAGACAATGATGATTGTCTTTGGTGATCCTCTTAATTTTTTATGTAGTGCCACCATAGGACTAGAGCAAATACCTTCAAAATAATTAGCATTCTTCTAGCTTCTGCTTCACTTTGTTAGCATTGTCATTGTGAGCATACTTGATACCGCTGTGCCCGAAGGTATCAGTATTCCCAGAATGAGCCGGTACAGTGGGTGTGCTTGTCTGTCTTGGAAAGCTACTCTCAGCCGCTCTCGATTTTATGGCAGCTCCATATTAAATTGGTGGATTAACCCTTTAAGCAAAGTGGTTTAGGATAACAGTTGATCACATGTCTTGATAGTTTAGTGTTTAAGGCACACACAACAGCAGTGTTGTTCAATCGTGTACTCAGTCCCCTCATCTTACATCTATGCTGTTCATGGTCTGAAGGTGAACAAGGTTTTTATGTGTTATAAGTGTTTTTGTTGGGGATCCATCAGTCTATATAATCCCCTCTCAGCACAATTCACCTGTAGGTCCACACATATTAAACCTAGGAAATTTTTTTTCACTTCAATGACAAGTACTTTATTTTGCCACAAACACACAGCTTATATTTCTTTCTAATTGTGTGTGTGGGAGCTCAGAGCTGTCAGCCATGGAAGCTCAACTTCACTCTAACAAACACACACGAGGCTCTCAGTGGCTTCATCCATGAGAGAAAACTTGTCAAAACTGTTGTTTACACCAGTAGGCGTTAACCCCTCAAGCACGTGCCTCAGCTCAGTCCAGATATAGGGCACACTCACATGCAGCGAGCCAAAACGCTCCACAACAGCATCTGTTACCATAGCAACCAATCTGGTACAGAGCTCAAAGTTGAACTACAACACTTACTCTAAAATCATATCAGTGGTTTAAAAAAAAGCATCAGTTTTCACCCAGCACTTGCAGAGTATTGGATAACTTTCAGTTGCTGTGATGCAGCAGAGGCATGCAGTAATAACCGCTGCCACCTCGCTGGTCACCACGGCAACTTGATGTATTATCTTGATTTGTGTTTTACACAGACAAATTGTGAAAAGCAGATTCCTTCAACTACTTTTTTTATCTGTTTTTAAAAGGACAAGTATACAGTAACAATAAATTTTTACATTTCAGCAAATTCATATCATAATCATAATCATTTAATATTCCTACTGTGTTTGTGGATTCATTTAACACACCATGCAGACAGAACATGCAAATAAATGTTAACACAGATGCTCAGAAAGTTTTTTTATGGTGATTTAGAAAGAAGCTGAACAATTTGAATAAGATGAAAAAAGGTATTAGATTATATCCTAAACTCATCTTCATCATTGACTCACCTTTCTTTTGTGCTGCATCACACAGGAGCTGAACTGCTGGCTCAGCTCAGATAATCCTTGCAGCTATTTATGAGGATTTGACGTGTCATTAGATTTTATTTTAAGGTGCAACTATAAATAAATAAATTCCCTCTTTGCATATGCAAGGGTCACCAGTTCACTCAACTAAAGAAGGTTGACACCTATTATTTTAAGCTTTAAGAATTCTCTTTTTAACTAAATGTTTATGGTCAGGTGTAAGC
The DNA here is from genome assembly GCA_024605115.1 of Rastrelliger brachysoma. NCBI lineage: Eukaryota > Metazoa > Chordata > Actinopteri > Scombriformes > Scombridae > Rastrelliger > Rastrelliger brachysoma. The sequence goes on from JANJYP010167163.1 coordinate 6,014, forward strand.
ACAACTGACTCCCTCACTGAAAATCACAGAATCTATGAATATGCAAATATTTTTTCATTTTAAACAGCTGGACACAAGATGTCTGCTGTTTCACTTTAAAGTCCATTCTCAGAGTTTGTCCACTACAGGCTTTAAGTTTGCACATCAAAGCTAATAATATCATCATAATAAAATATGATGGATGCTGGACCACTGGCTCCTAACTAGTTATAAAACATTCATACTAGATCCTCCATACTGGTCCTTCTGTCAATGTGATGATCGTCATTTGGAAAATAATTGTTCTGTTCATAAGCTATGATGCCCTTAAGCTCTGTCTCTTGTGTTCCCTTTGTTCTTTAGGTTAAAGTTCAAGTTCCGCAGGGGCAGTCTTCCTCCCATGATGCCTTTAGAATTTGTTGGCTGCATCGGTGGATGCGACGAGACACTGAGAGAGGTGCTTGATCTGAAATACCTCAGAGCGGGCGGTGGTGGTGGTGGGGGTGGAGGAGAGAACCCTCGTCAACCAGCTCCAAGAGTCCAGAGCAGAGCAGGGCCACCCAGAGCCCCAAGATCAAATCCTCGACCTTCTCTTCCACCTGTCCCCTCCTGGACCCCGCAGCCACGACCTCCACCAGACGGTGGTGGTTGTGGCATCAGCCCAGGCACCAACAATGACGTCATTGTGTGTAACTGTGGTCAGGATGCGCTCCTCCTCACTGTGCGCAAAGATGGTCCCAACCAAGGGCGCCAGTTCTACAAGTGCAACAACGGGAACTGCAATTTCTTTCTGTGGGCCGATCAGTCAAATCAACAGGGGCCGCCACAGAATCGAGGGCCTGCGCCACCACCGTCAAGGACATCCCAACCTCCAAGGCCTTCACTGGGGTTCAGGAACAACACCCCTGCGGTTGGCAGGGGGCAGCTAGGGTCTGCAGAAGGACACGAGGACCAGATTATGTGTAACTGTAACGAAGCGGCGGTCACACGCACCGTACAAAAAGACGGTGCAAACAAGGGGCGAACATTCCACACCTGCGGGAAACCAAGAGAACAGCAGTGCGGCTTCTTCCAGTGGGCTAACGAGAATGTACCACCACCAGGTAAGGCACACACACACACACACACACACACATACCCACATAAGGAGACACACACAACTGTTCTATTTATTTTTACCTTGAAATCAATATCCTTTGAATGCTATGCTAGCAGTGGAGCTCTGGGAATGACAATAAAATATATCAACTGTTAGATGTTTTGAAACTTTCATGTCCCCCTCAGGATGAATTGTAATAACTGTATTGTTCATCTAGCACATACTTAGAGTCAAACAGAGCACTTCTATGACTACAGTAGGAAACAAGCATTCAGTCAGTGGAGGAACATGTACTGCTGTATTTACCGCATAGAAAAAAAGAACTTGTGACCAGCAAAGAATTTTCAGGTGTCACCCCAGAATTTAAAAAAAATGACGTGTGGGATCATTCTTATGGATCTCATAATCCTGTGCATTTCTTTGAGTGTAAACTATGTTTCGGAGGCCTTAGTCTTGTTACTAAGCGAGACATTTTAAGACCAGCTGCGTCAAGTTAAAAAAAGGGCTACTTTGTATTAAAAATAGATCAGCAGAACACTGTGGTTACATCAAGAAGTATAATCACCTTTCAAATCACAAAATTAGTGTGTTTCGGAAAAGTTCGATACAAAGGACATTTTTAGAGCGCATTTGATTGTGCTGTGTGACACTTATCAAATTCTAACACTTTACTGTCTCCGCATCACAAGCTTACTCTGTTTCACCATTAAGTGAAGAACACTCATCACACAACAAAACATCACAGACAGACATTTGTAGTGTATTTCATTTATTTCCCACAGTTCAGTGAAACACATCATTATATGTATTATGAGCATGTGAAGTAGACAAGATGCACCTTATGCTCAGATCAAAGACAAGAGGGGTGCGTCCTCACCTACATCCTTACTTAATGATAAAGAAAAGCTGTCACGACTCAAGCACTCCCACTGAGACCTTGAGGTTTTCACTCAGACTGACATGGTTCCTGCAGCACACAGAAAATCATGTGTTTTACTCAGTGGCATGAAACCACTTCATGTAAAGTTTGACCTCTGCTCCTCTGTGTCAGGTGGTTTTGGTGTCACATTTAATGGCGGTGGAAACGGAGGGAAGAGGGGAAGGAGGATAGCGAGTGATGCCGACCCTAACAGACCCCCCGCTGCTAAGAAACCACGTACCTGTGGCATCTGCCACATGCCAGGACACACCCGAGTCACCTGCCCCGAGCGGTGACAACAGCTGCCTACGGTTTAACATACCCACTGTGAGACTGTTAGTGAGCTTTGTGGAGTTACAGTCTGTTTTTTGGGGGGGTTTTTTGTTGTTGTTTTTTCAAATATGCAGAAACCTGTCCTGAGGAGAAACAGCTTTTATCAGAAACTGACTTTCTTGGCCACATATTTGCATCTCATTGTCAACACTGTAACAAAGATGAGGAATGGAATGTCTTAGACGTTTTGTCTCAGGTCACTTATAAACTGGAGCTTTTCTTTTCAGTATTCATACAGCTCTGCTTTCTCAGATCCATTTAAGATTTTCAGGCCCTCTGAAGAAAAGAGGTCATTTTGGGGATTCTAATCAACTTTTTATTCCAGTCTGTATCCTAGAAACTTTAAAGAAATGATTCAGTATTTTGGGAAAATATCTTCTTATTTGCGTCCTTGACGAGATTGAAACCATTCATGTCTGTACCTTAAATATCTAGTCTCAGTCTTTAAGAAAGCAAATGAGCATTATTCTCAAAATGTAGGGGTGTACTTTTTAAAGCTGGGGTGTACTTTTTAAAGCTTACTGCAGCATTCGTGAACAGACTGTACGTGATTGTCTGGAATGTTTTACTGCCAGAAGAAAAGGAAGAAGCAGGGGTTGGACTTCTTTGAAAACGTGTAGGTGTTTGTAGCCATTGAAGGAATTCGAGAGTTACTAGGAAATTTGCTTAGCTAGTCTCAAAGTTCATTAATTCCTTGTCTGTTTTGTTTTTATGATCCAGTTTGACCAAGCAGCTGGAGGAACAGAAGCAGGGGTGGGTTCAATGGACGAACAAAAAGTCTATTTTAAAGGAAAACGTATTTGCGCACAGTTAATTCATAATTGACAGTGTAGTACAGTATGAATGTGCTGACTGTTGCTTTTCATCATTTTCACCATCACTAAATATGTTTAATAGTATTTTACATTAGTTGATTCATTGTGGCAGACAGTGTCTGTTTTTACGTTGTAAATATGATAAGATAAATAAGTACCGCTACTGATTTCTGTCTTGGTAGTCTGTCACTACCAGAGATTTCTATTTTAATATTGATGAAAGTTAATAAAATTGAATGTATGAAACCTTCCTTTCTTATTAATGTCTTTACACTTATGGGACTTTTACAAAAACAGGCTGATGTCTGAAGCCCACGCCCCCCACCCCACCTCACCCCACCCTTCTCTCTCTCCATCGAGGAAATTTTTCAGCTGGTTCAGATTTCAGCCCACGATTCTATGGAAAAAAACCAAAACTCAAAACATCTCACTTGCGACTAAACATGATTACAAAGGAATAGAAAATTGTATCCCAGACGCATTTTCTTAATAAAAATAATCAGATTTGAATAACTTGAGTATTAAAATATTTGATGAGAAAAATGAATATAAGCACAGCAACATAGATACTTAAATTATGTAAAAGTAGTATTGTCATAGTTGACCATTTTGTCTATAAAATGTCCATCAAATGTTCTCTGTGTCAACAAATTGTCTGACCAACAATGAAAATACCCAAATATATTCAATTCACAATTACATAAACAGAGAAAAGCAACAAATCCTCACATCTGATAAACTAGAACAAGAGAAAGTTTTGTAGTTTTCCTAAAGACTTAATAATAAAAAAAACAATTATTGAAACAACTGCTGATCAATTTGCTGATTTATTAACTAGTATTCAAAACCCTAAATAAAAATACAGAAGTACCGACATTATAAGTACTTATTACACTTACAATGGTGTTTGTTGTATTATTATACATTATATTACTGTGTTATTATCACATATGCAAGTCACAGTTTACTACTGGCGTGCTTTTCATTGTAACTAATGCATGCTATAACTCCATATTATATGTTTGGTCGTTTATGTTAAGTTATGCAAAGTCATGTGTGATTGCAAATGTGACATAGATGTGGTGACGTGCAAAATGTAGCGCCGTCTCAGTATACAGTATACAGCATGTAATGAATATATATGGATACTATGGTAAGATATATTGTAGTAGTAATAGTAGTAGTAGTAATAGTAGTAGTAGTTAATATCTACCGCTGGTCCAGAAATGCATACTTTATGGGTCTAACTGCTACCAAATGTTGAATGTTGGAAGTCTGTTTCTCGAAATACTTAAACGGTTTATTTTCCCAGAAGTGTGCCTGGGTTGACAGCCGCAGGATAACTTATACAAAAAGTGAAACAGAAACGCATGGATTCCCGGTATGAGGCTGTAAGTTGCCTTAATGGTTTTTTTCCTCCGTTGTTGATATTCCAGGGAAACGGCGCTGATCTTACTGGCACGTTTGGTGACTCATACATGAGTCATAACATGTGGGTGTGAGTTGTTTTCACCGCTCCGTCCTCAGCTCCCCAGCTCCGCCACCGTAGTATCCGGGCAGATAACAAGTCATGTGATTCTCATTTGTCTTTTCTGAATTGCAGCGATAACCTCTTTACGGGAAAAATCGCTGGAGGTTTTTTCATCATCCCGCATTACCTATAAGACTGGTAGCATACCGTAACGCTGGTCCCTGTAGGAACATTATAGATGGACAATAAATCACCAACAAGCTCCATGATAGAACGAACAGGAGCTGTATTATCACCATCATGCGGGATCATTGTGTAAACTCACTACTGATGATGAAGACAATGACTTCAGTGAGGATAAGCCTCTATAACATCACTATAAAAGTCGCCATTCAAATCTTGTGGGAACATTAAAGGAGTAGCTATCACTGTAGTAATTTTAAAGAAGCATGAATAGTTCAGATTGATTTAGTCTAGTGGTGCAGATCAAGTGTGAGACATTAACCCTGACGATGATGTCATAGTGATGTCATCAGGGTTATCTTGGCTCAGGCTTCAGACAAGATTATAAAAGTAAGGCACTGTTACAAACTATAGGTGTAGAGACCTGAAGTCAAGATACCTCGACCTGACCTCTGCCTCAAAAGAGAGAGAGAGAGAGAGAGAGAGAGGGTATATTTTAATAACTGACAGCTTTACGGAAGCAACAAGATCATTTGAGAGTTCCTCTTTAAGAGATGCAAATACAGTGAAGTCGCTAAAACTACTAAACATCCTCCTACAGATACTGTAAGTATTGCAACAACCTCTACAAGAAGGAGGAAGAAGCATGATGATTTAAATAAGAGCTTACACATTCCGCAGAAAATCAATCAGTAGCTATTTTGGTAACTATTTTGATTCCCCGCTATGTGTTAAGCAATAATAACAGAAGAGATCAGCTTGTTGCAGCTTCCCACATGTTCATATTTGTTGGTTTTCTCAATCTTCTAATTCAGTTTCTTTAAAAATGAAAAGGAGGATTGTGTAAACTTAGGATGGAGTTAGGCTAGCCGTTTCCAGTCTGTGTGCTGAGCTACACTAACTGGTTACAGGTATGATAGTGGTATCAAGCTTCTGCCAGAAAGCAAATAACCATATTCACCAAAATGATTAACTTTTTCTATATAGAGCATAATCACCATACGATGACTGCGTTCTACTTGAATGCCATGAATACTGCATTATCACTGTAATAGAGTCTAATTGGTCTTTTTCTACTCTTGTCAGAATTGAAAGGTCAAAGGTCACAGTTGGGTCAGTAGGGGTGGATCACTGTTCAGCCCTTAACTCCATAGCAACTCTTCCTGCTGTCTCATCATCATCCAGCTTTTCAGTGGTTCCCGTAGAAACAGTTGCCATGACACCCAATGCCCGTAAGTGATGCAAGTGTTCCAGGTGCAGAGGGACCATGGACCGTAGACCATGTGTAGTGAATGTGTGTGTGTGTGTGTGTGTGTGTGTGTGTGGTTACAGCGAGTTTTACTGTAAACTGATCCAGGCCTAATGAAAGATAATAGGAATTTGGCTCTGAGCCTTTTTTCCACTGTAGTCACTTTTATGAGCTGTTCCCACCTGAGGTCTGTGAGGGTGGTTATGCAGGTGAGAAGTTAGGTAAGTGTATGTGTGAGATCTGGATGTTAAGAGTCAGTCATTGGTAAAATAAATAAATAAATAAATGTGGGCTTCAACATTTCAGCAGTCATCACTTAAAAATGTATGTGTGTCCTCATCTTCAGCTGTCCTCGCTGCAGATAGGTTGTTTTTTCATTCAGGATGTAAGATTAAGACTTTGAGTGTTTGGCTGTTTAGTTCCAAATTTGGATCAAACGCGGCTGGAGGGGTGAACATTTCCAGCGGAGAGTGAGGCAAAGCTTTCATTTCCATTGCAGATTCTGATCTTTCCTGCCTTTACTAATGTTACATAAAAATACATGAGCTCACACAATGTTTCATGCTCAGGCTAGATTTTAGTTCCTCACCACACAACCTCATTGGGCTCCATTTCACCTGTGAATTCATATTTTGACGCTATGGTTAGACTGACATGCTCTGTTTACTAATGTTTTTAAAGCAATAATTACTGGCTTGGTATAAAATCCACCAACCAGCACCTCTAAAGGTCACCAATTATACACGTTAGTAATTCATACCAAAACCAATCAGGGGTTATGTGTTGGACAGTTTTTTGGTCAGGACTTGTTACGTACTGGCAGGTAACACTTCCCGCCAAGAAATAGTCTGACACATAAAGTGCAAAACAACTAATTGTTGTTTGTACACTTAAGTTTTTGTAATGAATTAAACAAATTAAATTTAACATGTTCATTAATTAGCTTTATTGGAGCTGGTAGGCTAATTTCATTACCTTTAGACTGAACCAGAACTGGCTGCTCCCCCCTGTTTCCAGTCTTTATGCTAACCTAAGCTAAGCAGGCCCTCATTGTATTTTCTTATTCACCATACTGACATTAAAGAGTGATATCAGTTTTAACTTGTAATTCCACCAGAAATCCAACTCATGTATTGCTCAAGATGTCAAACTACTTCTTTGAAATGAAATTTCTGAAAAAGTTTCACAGATAATTAAAACACAGTCATGTCCCAACCAAAAAGAAAACTAATTAAAACAATGGTGTCCTAACCTCTTTAAAGATTATTTTAAATGTAGAAATGTTCACAAATCCGCTTTAAATGAAGCAGTGTTCCTTGTTTTTAAGAAACCTTAAAAAAATTTCCACTCCCTCCCCTAACAGTAGTTTCACAACAACCTTGTCCTTTAGACCCTCCTCTGTCCCTCTTCTGCACTCTGCTCCAATTTGCGTGCGCGGCCCCGTGAGCTCGCGCCCGCTCTGGGGGCTCGGCCCTACGCAATGGAAAGGGGGCGAGCCCGATTTAAAGCAGCGCGTTGTATCCACTGTTGATGTGTCGCAGATTTTAAAAAGTGAGAGAGGCAGGCAGCTGGAGTTTGCTGAGAGGGAAGCGCAGAGGCACGAGCAAGCAAAACAAATCCTCACACCGGGAGCGAGCCGCTGCACGGACACTTATCACAGTTTCCCCGCTCATCTTTAACTATTTTTATTCCAGCACTTCTAGAAAGAAAGAGAGGGAACACAGCACAGAGCCAGTTTGTTTTCTGTTTTGGAGCGTACGGAGCAGCGTGCGGTGATGGAGCTGTCATCCATAGGAGATCAAGTGTTTGCAGTGGAGTCAATAACAAAGAAGAGAGTGAGAAAGGTGAGCAGAGCGCCTGTTTATACACTTCATCTAACTTACATAACTTATTTTCCCTGTGCTTTCGCAGAGGAGCGGAGTCCTTTTGCGAAACATCCAGAACACAACTAGGCTACGCAGTTTACCCACACTTTACGCAAAAGAGATGTGACACACTCATCTATTGTTTTATGCAGCTGCGCCAAAGTTTAACATTGTTTTGCGCGCACGGCGCGCATCCTGTAACCTTCCCGTGCAGCGGCTGAGATGCTGCAGCGTGAACGTGTTTTGAACCAAGCCTACGCAGCTGTAGTAAAAATGTAAAAAGGGGGTGTGTGTCCTGAAAACGGGTATACGGCCAGTGTGCATAAGGGAAGCTACGCAGTTTATTTAGCCTAGTTGACGCCAGCCACTGCGAGCGGAGAATCGGCGGAGTATGTGGGTGAAACTGCTGCGTAATGTGACTGCTGCGTGATGGTGACACGCGATACGGCGGAGGAGATGTTGTGGACTGACGCGCTTTTAACGCAGAGTGTAGGGGTACACACTGTTTTTAACGCAGAGTGAAGGGGTACACACTGTTTTTTTTTCTTAACGCAGCATGCCCCGTCTTTATATACGCGCATACTACTCCGTAAATAAATGGGAAGTGTAGTGTAGTGTGACACCTTCATATGGTAGTATTATAAAGTTTATGTAATATCATAGTAATACTGCACGCTGCGTCGGCAGTGAAGCATCAGAGGAGTAATCCAGTTATTTTTCAATCGGGATGACTGTAATTATTGTTTCGGGGTTGCTCAGGAGGTGAGACTTGAACGTTGCGCAACACCGACTTGTTTACATGTTTCTGTGGCCCCACCTATCCAAACCACCGGTGTAATGCTTCTCATAATAGAGTCCGTGCATTGTCGAAACCGGCCCGCGTAGCCATGTGCGGTCACGTCACCGCGATGAGAGAGAAAAGCTGCTGTTTGGAGGCCACCCAGCCCCGCTGTCATTGACGTCATCCACTAGAAAAACACAATTTGAAAGGGAGAAAAATGTCCATGACCCTCCCCTCCCTCCCTCCACACCTTAAAGTTACAGTCATCCTTTTTTCTGTGTGTGCAGCAGCCTGGTTCTGCATCACATTGGATAAGACTGGAAGTGCAGGTTGTGTGAATGTATTCAATTCTCTGCAGCATGTACTCAAAAGTGCGCCCCCCCTCTCCTTCCCTCCCTTCTCTCCTCTCTCTCCTCAGGGTAATGTGGAGTACCTACTGAAATGGCAGGGATGGCCCCCAAAGTGAGTAAGCCTTGAGTCATCATCCAGTGACTTCATCCCTTCAATATAAACTCAGTGGCCTTTTCCAAATATGCTCCTTGATATCCAAGCTCCATGTCTGTGTGGAAAAATAGCTATTAAGAAAGAACGAAATATTTGAATATAGCCTATGTGTGTTTATGTTGGCAGGTACAGCACTTGGGAACCAGAGGACAATATTTTGGATCCTCGCCTGGTCCTGGCCTACGAAGAGAAGTGAGTAATCATGGAAGACTTTCTGAGCGCTCGCAAAGCATTTTTTTGTTTTTTCTTTATGTTCTGTCTCTTACTGTCTGTTTCTCTTT
>JANJYP010167185.1:0-11324 GCA_024605115.1 Rastrelliger brachysoma
TCATCTTGAAAGGCAAGTTATAGTAACAATAGAATAAAGAATAACAGGCTGAACAGGCATCTGGGATATTAACGTAACATATTAACAGTTACTCAGATAACTATAGCATAAGCAACACTAGAAAAGCACTCAAAGAGTAACGGGTAACCAGTGTGGCAAATGCGACAAAGAGAGCCCTGCTATCACTATTAGTTTGTCTGTGTTATGTCCTGTACTCCTCTGATGACAGACTGTAGCTAACAGAAAACGCTCCGTGATGCACTGCAACGCAACGCAACTGCACGGAGACTTATTTTCAGTGTGAAAATAACAAACGTGAAAAAATATACCGTATATATTTTAATATATAAGTCGCACCTGAGTATGAGTTGCAGGACCAGTCAAAACCATGAAAAAAGTGCGATTTATAGTCCGAAGAATACGGTAATCAAAATGTACAAATTTAATCTGTATCACCATTCAAACATGTTCCTGTATTCATCATATTCTATAAAATGTCCTTTTTCCATAAACAGGAATTAATTACACATTTATTAAAGAGTGTGAATTGCTATAGATATTATGAGTCAGATCATGAAGTTAACAAATCAATGGCTGCAGAAAAAAAAAATCATCAGAAGCATACATTAAATGTCCTCTTGAAAATTTTATATCTTTTCAGTATGTTAATGTCCCCAGGAAGCAGAGACACATTTTTAAGTCAACATGATTTTAAATAAGCTTTCTATATTTCTATAAAACTATAGAGGAGGTTTAGTTTCTACTGATATTTCACACTATTTCACTGAGTTCTTCATAGACATGTTTGAGCTTTTCAGTCAAGTTTCTGCTTCTATAAGGTCATATATGGCCTGGGGTCTGTCAGGCCCTCTAGCAATGTCTTTTAAATCTTTTTTTTGAAGGGTTAAATCAAAAGTTGATGAAGCTGCTCTTACTGTCTGAGTTATAGAAATCTTCTACCCAGATGACACAAGACCTGCCTCATCATCTAATCTCTTTCAAAAGCAAGTTAAAAGTTTTCTCTGAAGCGTTTGATTAAGTTTTATTCATCACATACGAGTGTTTGTGAGAGAGCGCATGTGAGAAGGTAAAGTGGTGAGCGTTCTCTGTATACACATATTTTAATTGCAATTTTATGGTAGATTTGCAGCATGCATGAGCTAATCCAGACAATAAGACTGATCCTATTAAGCAGAACAGGTGTTGGCTATAACATGACAGATCCACTTTAATTAATGTTCTTTAACATTTCAGTCATCAGTTACATTCATTAAGTCATGCTAGGCTGCGCCACAGTAATCCATGCTCTCTTGCCGCCTTATATAAAAATGTTACCAGTGACTTCCACGTAGTGTACGACACAGATATAAACATTTTTGGGGAAAATAAAATAATGTTAACAGATCAGCTTTTAGTACTGGCAGATACTTGAGTCGAAGTATTGGGTATAGAAGGAAGGTACATATTGAATATTACTCGTGTTTCTCAGTAGTGTATTTTTTTAAACTGCCTTTGTTTATTTTTTATTGTTATTTTTTTCTTTAAATTTGTTTTATTCTTGTTTATTTTAAATTAATTCTTTATTTTATTATTAATATTATTTTTTTCTTTTTATTCTTAATTTTTTATTATTTTTTTAAAATTTATTTTTATATTATTTTATTATTTTTATTTTATTTATTTATATAATTTTGCCATCCTGTTTTTCCATACAATCGATTCTGTATAAATGTCTAATGCATGTATCTGTGTGTCAAAATGGATCCTTCTTCTTTTTCCTCTTCCTGATGTTTCTTCCATTAAAGTTTTTAATTGGTCCTTTTATGTTAAAATTCCTTATTTGAATTGAGGGTTTAAATACAGAGGATGTTTTATTTCTGTACAGATTTTAAAACCCCCTGAGCCGAATTAGTGATTTCTGGTATTTGGCTATAAAATGGATGATGCAATAAAACATTTATTTGGGACCATTTCACATTACCTTTATTCCTCATCCCTTTATCCCATCATTCTTCCAGGACACTTTTATGTAAAGTATATTTCAAGTAAATTTTATTATAACATTGCATGCAGTTTATCCTCTTATAGCACATTAGCACAAAGCACTTATACTTGCTGCTTATTGCAGTCTTCAATCCTTTTACATTATGCTGAAATTATGTAAATACATTATTGATTATGTGTCGCATGGTTGAACCCTTGGGTCTTTTTACTTTTGATATTACAGCATATTTCATGTTTATTTATTTTACTTTGTATATTGTGACATTGACCTCATGTTTCATGCTGTATCGGTGAGTTTAAATCGTTTATTAGCAGGAGCTCTGTCCCTTCTGTCATAGCAGCCCTAAATAAAATACCTGGCTGAACACTGTGAACATGTGTGTCTATGTGTGTGTGTGGGGTGTAGGAGTGCGTATGTGTATATATAGTACAGTATGTGTGTACGTACATGTGGGGGTATGAAGGTATATATGTAGATGACAACCTGGTTACTGTATATTTCTTGTATAAATTATGAATATGTGGAGGGTATGGAAGCATGTTTATTTTACTTCAGCTTTTCATTTATTTCAATTACTCTGTGTAGAATCAATATATCATATCGTATCGTATCATATTGCATCTTACTGCATCTTATCTTATTATATAGTATCTTTATTATACTGTATTCTTTATCGTATCATATCTTTATTGTAGCATATCTCATTGTATCTCCATAGTATCTTTGTATAGTATGTGTATTTGTATCTACTCTATCAATACTGTATCTCCATTATTGTCATCTTTATTGAATCATTTTATATCATTTCATATCATATACCATATATATGGACAACTTGATCGCTATCGTATTGTATGGTAACTTTATTGTATTGTATTGTATATTGTGTCTTTGCCTTATGTTATCTTTATCTCATTAAATTGTATATAACGAGTCAGTGCTCTAAAATATGTTACACTTTTTTACGTGTTTTACATTATGATCTTGCTCCATTATTAAGATTACGAGCAGATAATTTCAGGAGAGTGTTTCTAACTTTAATTAGCAAAAGAAGCCAAAAACTAGATGAAAATATTGGATAACTAATTTATTACACTTGCCTATGGTCTCATTGATTGTCTGAAACACAATCATGCCTGTTATTCGGTGTTGTATCTCACTATGATGGACGACTCAAAAAAATACAGTGAATAATAGAATAAAAAAAAAAACAAGTGACCCCAAGGGCAGACATTTGGAGTAATGGTCTATTGTCAATGAATAAATTATGTGCAGGAGCACAATCACGCTGAAGAGCTTTAGAGGCTTGTTTTTTTTCCTCCTCTTCAACCTGTAACCTTTCTTTTCACTCTGGCAGACTAAAATGTCAAATCTGCTGGGGCGTCGGAGCCACGGGCGGCTGCTGCTTTACTGGTAAACACACACATGACTAAAAGCAGGTTTTCTTTTCACAGACGCTGAAAGGTTAGCACAGTAACGCAGGTCATGTGGATTGGTTAGCTTTTAACCATCCACATCAGACTCTGGTTGATTACTTACCCAGATGAACAGGAAACTTGTCTTGGTTTGCCATTTTGACTATTTAAATGTAAATAAGTGGGTTAATTAGTCTAATAAAGGTTTTAGTAATGACTCAGAGACTTGCATCACCTTTTTTTGTTTGCACTTTTATTCACTTTATCTGTCTTTATCATGTCATAAGTTGCCTAGTAGTTGAATGTAAATGACGTGACACAGCAGAAAGTTACAGCAACACTTTACTTTACATCCCATAAGCAGTATAAAAACACTTCAATAAGCAAATATAAGGACATTTAACTGTTAATGAATGTACAATATTTTATTAAGCAAGTATAACTTCTTCCATGGATACATATTCCATATAATTACAACTGTTTCACATTATATTTTCATTCATCATATGCTTAAGTTTTGGATGCTCCAGAGTTATTGGCACTTAAAAAAGACAATGACATAATATTGTGTTATAACCCATTTATGAAACTTTTACATAGTCCACATAAATACAACATATGAGAGGTCAAAATAAAGAGTTGATCAGCACTTCCTAATGGTTTTTTAACATCATAACTGTGAAAATAATACCACATCTTCCACTTTTATAACCCCTGAATTGAGCAAAAACTAAAATTTAAGGTTATTATTGGTACCCAAAACTCTGCAGTCATTCATAAAAAGAGAGTAAAACTAAAATTCAGCTTGATAAAAAAAAACTACCTCGATGCTGCTTTCTCTGAATAAAATATGATTAATAACCTGACCTAAAATATGCAGCTGGATTAGTTGAGAATTTAATATAGAGAAATGATCTCTGTTTGCACTGTGCATGTCATCTCATAACCGTCTGAATTAAATGGAGAGATTTGATGGTGATTAAGGTATGGCTAAGTGTTCCTGAAAAAAAAAAATCATAGAGAGCAGTCATTATTTGAGAATGTTTTTTAATATTCATTACACGCAAACAATCACAACAAACCCTCTTTTTATGTTGTTTTGTACTCTTGATACTTAATATTTACATTGGAAATATCCAAAACAGAAACATGTATAAACATCGAAACATGATAGTGTACAAGTTTATTTATTTAACTTTTACATCTAGTCAAGTTCACGACAGTACAACAGGCCCATAAAACCTTTCAAAGAGGATCAATAAACTAGAAACCAGCAGAGAAACAAGATTAATTATGCTTCTGTTAAATTAAAAAAAAAGAGAGAAACACATTCACATTTGATTCTCTACAACATCTTCTCCTCTCTTTCCCACGGAACCGGGTCCTGTTCATCCTGGACCTGCGTATTCCTGCGCCCCGTCCAGAAGTGCTCCACATCTGGGAAGGTCTTCTCCTCTTGTGAGTCGGCGTTGTCGACGGCGTTGGCTCCAATTTCAGCTCCGTTTTCTTCCGATTTTGGACATCTGATGTTGGGGATCTGCTTCGAGCTTCTGCAGGTCCAGATAAACCAGATGGTGATCAATCCTTGACGCACATCGTCGTACATGGTCATCAAAATTACCGGAGAGAGGGAGCTGCATGCGTAAAGGAGGACTTGAGCAAAGATGATTAAACCCGCAGGGGGTCTGCTGTAGCCGAGTCTGATCCAGGTGAATGTGCCCCACTCTGGGAGCAACATGAGCCCGAGTGCGCTGCTTAGACACAGTAAAACCAGGGTCACCTTGCTCTGATGCTGGGGACTGGGTGCGTGGTTCACCGCAGTGTGCAACATTTTGGTGTAGTAAGCAACTGAGAAAATAACCGGCACCACAAAAGTCGCAGTTGGATAAATCTTGTAAAACATTTTCATGAAGTCAGCTGCGCACACTGGCATTTCAGAGACGCAAATAGTGTCGCGACCATATGGCACCAAAGAGGCGAAAAGCATCTGAGGGATTGGGAACATCATGGACAATATCCAGATAAACGCCAGGGCTCCGTGGATCCATGTAGGTTTGTAGAGGGTCCCCATTGCGGTGCTGGGAACCAGAGTGTGTTTGGCTCTGGTGGTCACCGCAAGGATTAAAGTTTTTGCAACCACGCAGGAGTGCTGGAACCAGTCAGTAGTGGTGCAAACAAAACTCCCCAGGGTCCAGGTTTGCTTGTAGTAGGTGACAGCGCGCACCGGAGCGCACAGCAGCAGGATGACCAAGTCCGTAGAGGCCAGGGAGACGAGGAGCGCCTTTACCTCTGAGCCCTTTCCGTTCCTGAAGTCACGAATGAAAATCAGCAAAACGAGCAAATTTCCAACAGCTCCAGATACGCAGATCCCGATAAGGATTATTGGCACTGCTGTCCTGGTGTCTCCCCCTTGGAGAAGTTGGACTCCTCCAATATAATCAAAGACAGAGACATTAGAGGGGCGATCAATATCCATTTTTTCCACCTTTGACTTTGAAGTTGAAACACCTAAAAGTGAATAAAACTGCAACCAAAAATGAAAAAAAATCTATATCTTCTTTTAGTTTTTTTTTGGTTCCACTCCTTAGATTTAATCCTGCATGGAGAGGAAAATGCACGGAGGAGCTGTCCAGTGCTGAAACGCTGCTAATGGGGTCGAGATCGCATCAGCAAGTGGTGGGTGAGCAGGCTGGCAGCAGGTATAGGCTATTTCAAGTGCTGCCATTTAGCATCGTCAACCACTCACGTCATTTTTTATCAGCGTGCGTGGCTCGAGGGTAAAGCCAGCTCCAAATGTGAAGCTCAACGTGATACGATTTACACATTCAAAAAAAAATCACGGCAGGGGTGTGGCTGCATGTCAGAAAATATGTCAAAGTAAGAAATTATATGACTCTTTTTAAAGATGTCTCACTCACCTAGATGTCACAAAACATTTAAAAGCATCTTTAATATGTGCAAAACAGGCAAGAAAGCTGTGGCTTTTGCTGAAATCACTAATAAATGTGTTTATATCCATATGTATATAGTGTTTATCACATCATGTTGCAGAAAGAGTAATAACTGTACAAAATAAAATTAATTTATGCACAAATATAAAGTACGACTCCTTTTAATTTTTGAGTTCTTCAGATTCTTCTGTTAAGAGAAATGTGCTTTAAATATGTTGCAGGTTCAGTCAATGTCATCTCCTTATTCATTTAGGGTTAAAGATGGAGCATAAATAACTTTTAGGGCTAACTATAGGTGGGAAACTGAAGAAGAAATTAACCTGATTTAATCCTTTGCATAACTTTTTCTATCCACTTTTCACTTTAATCTATAAAAAATGGAAGGTGTTTTAAGGTATATACACATTATGTACCATTTGAAAGAGGAAATAACATTTTTATACTTCCAAATGAAAAGTTGAATTCAGCAATGAAACACACTTCGACTCAGATTTCAGTGTTACAGACCTGTTCTGATCCGGTATGACCAGTGGTTTGTGGTGGTTAATGTACGGAAACATCAAAACTGAGTGACGTCCTGGTACAACTTTCTAGTAGGGTAACTTTTATAAAGAGTCATCTAATGAAGAACTGGCTGAAGCCTGACTTGATATTGGCTTACTGCAAATTTATCTGAATCGTTAGTTGATATGTAAAATTCATGTATAGCATTTGTCATACAGTTTAAGGGAATCCAATGAAAGAACCTCAACAGATATATTGTTAGATGACTTTTTGTAATAGCAGTCATAGCAGTAAAACAACAACAGGTGAACTGATAACTTTAAAGATAGCTCAGTTTCATTTACATTCTCAAAGAAGCCATAATGGTGAACCATCATGTACCATACCAGGGTCATGAATATGAACAAATTAACAAGGGATTCAACCATAATTAATGTATCATGTGCACCTTTTTACCCTATTTTGACATGTCTAATCGTCTGTTGTGAAACATGTCTACACTGATGTAATATTAATGCCCCAATTCTAAAAAATTATACAACACACTTCATAAAACTCATTGAAATAAGATCTATAAGGTAACATGAGGCGAGGGATTGGACTGGATAATCACGATATTAACACAGAAAGTGTATTTAATGTGGATCAGTTATGTCATGATCACATCCTGGTAACCCAAAATCTGCCCTTAGTAATGGCTAAAGGTAGATCTATAAAGCATTAGTAAATTATTTAGCAGCACTCAATTAAGGCCTTTCTTCCTTGTAAAGGTTATCTCATTAGAAGCAGTTGTTTCATGTCTTTATGAAACTCCAAAACTCCAAAAATGCCACCAAACTCTCATTGAATAGCTCCTTGACCTACACTTACCTTTTCGTCTGGAAGACTGAAAGGACTTTGTCTGGACTGGAGGTAGCATTGTTGTAACGCAACACAAAAGGAAATATCAACATGGGAAATAAAAAAACAAGACTGAAAGAGACATGTTAAAGTAATACACTAGTAAAATACATAAATTAAGGTTAGAAAAAAGTAAAGGAGCATTAAAAAGGTAACATAAAAAGTAAAAAAAAGCTTTAAAATTGGTGTGAAATGCCGATTTAAGATGTAAAAGCAAGTAACTTTATCTCAAGTCTGAGCTTTACAGGTTTTTTTTATTAAGTGAAGAAGAAAATAATGAAAAGAAAACTAATTAATTGAGTCATTTAGCTTGTTCAAATAAATATGAATGAGCTAAACCATTTTTTACAGTACATATCCTGTAGAACTAATGAAAATTGTGAAGCAAAGTACAGGAAGTTTAAAAAAACAATAAAATAAGGCAATGTAAAGGATAAAAAGTATGTGAAATGTACCTTTAAGATTGTGTCATTGACCATTTGAAACAGATGTGTCTTTCAATTTAAAAGCAATAAACATTGTCTTAAGTCTGAGATTTTCAGGTAGTTTGAAAAAACAAATGTATAAAATAAGGTGGTCTTCTAAAAAGTGAGAAAAAAAATAACAGATAGGAAATTATTTAGCTTTTTCATTACATGTACATCGTCGAAATTGTGACCTTAGTGAAGCAAACTGAGGAGTGCGAGGTGTGTTTACTTGGCTCGAAGATGAAGCCGGAGGATGAGAGGGTGGGTGAGGTATTGGGAAGGGGGGGGGGTGTGTGTGTGTGTGTTGATGGATGTGGGGGGTGAGGGTGCGGAGGGGAGATTGTGTGGAGAGGTGAGGGTACCCACTCAAATGCTGTCGCCTCCTCCTCTAAGAGGGATGGTTGCTAGGAAACCGGAGCCACCATCACAGTATGGGGTTAGGAAGATGTGAGGCATCACGAAGTAGTGTGAGTGAGACACAGACGGATAGAGAGGCTTTGAAAAACGACTTCAGATGTAATGAATGAAAAGTTACAACCGTTGATTGCAGAGGTCTGGTTGTATTTACAGGGATCACATAAAAGCACATGTAGAGGTGCTGCCCTCGTTGCATGCAGTAATCACCGATAATTGCTATACTATGGACCAGGCAGTGTTAAAAACATGATTCAACTTCACCTCTCACTGGGTTTGCATTCAGTGAAACACAGAAATAAAACTATAATCTGCATTTCTTTACGCAGATGTGCACTTTTATTTTCAGGTTTGTGTCCCTTAAGATCTGCATAAACATTTTCATAAGTCTGTGATGAATAATAATGATTTTATTTAGACAGCCATATTTTATGCAAAGTGATTCACAAAACAGGATTAGCAGAACACAAATATAAGCAGTGACAATTATTAAAATGGTTGATAATTGTCTGTAAGCCTTTCTTCTTTAAAATCACTTCTACAGACTTGCTTTTATGTGATGTCGTTTGTTTATTGTTACCGTCTTTTATTTCATTTTATTTGATCTCATCCCTCTTTATTTTATTTATTTTTTTCTCTTTAGTCTGTTTCATTGTCCTCTACCTTCATCTTGTCAATGTCAGTCTTGTGAGTGCTCTCTGTGTTGCGTGTCTTACTTTGTATTGTGCTGCTTTTGCTTTGTCTGTCAAAGCACTTTGTAAACTTTGTCGTTAAAATGTCTTATATAAATGAAGTTATTATTATTATTATTGTTCATACTTTGCATAAGGATGACCAGCATGGCGAGACAGAGAGTGGATTGATTGATAGGATGCCTGCAAGTCAGGACAAAAATATCTCAAGAGCCACAGATCATATTTTGGGAAAGCCACCCTTATGTAATGAAACAGTTATATATATACTGTATACTGCCCCTTTTATTTTCAGTCTGACCTCATGCACATATTGGGATGACACATATTAAACATGCATTATCATTGGGTCCTCCAGAATCAACACAGGAACTGGCTGTATCAATATGGATGCCTTCAGGGGCGATTCTAGGGCCAAACCTTTAGGGGGGTTGGGCTCCTAATGAGAATCTGACATACAGTGCCCTGCAAGTGTTCAAACCCCCTGCTAAATTACGCATTTTACTAGTTGAGGAAAATTACAACAAGGAATATTAATACATAGTTGAGTGGTCTACTGTAGTGTAAAATAATAATGGTACAGAATAAATAATGACAGATTCCTACAGAGAGATGCCTATAAGATAGTTAATGAACACTGAGGGAAAAAATTATATATTAATGACAGAACTACTACATTAAACCTGTTAATTGGACCTGTAGCATAGTAGTATAAACCAGAGCTGCTGCCCTGCATGTTTTAGGTATCTCCTGACTCCAACACGCGTGATTCTAATAATGAACTTTGTTAAAGGACTTAATAAGGAGTTAATGATTATAATCAGGTGTGTTAGAGTCAGGAGATACCTAAGACAGTAGCTCTCTAGGAACAGGGTTGGTGACCCCTGGTTAATACTATCTCTAACAGACGATCTCACAAAATAATTAAAGTCACATAAAATGGTCTCCTTACTAGGATAGAGGTGTTCTTTGGAGAAGGAATCAGGATATGTAGTTAAAACATCAAAAAATTCCAAGGCACTCTCTCAGGTTATCTTAAAAAGCCTTTATATTTGTCTTCCCTTTTCCCTCATTCCTTCCTTTCATACAGGTTAGCAACCTGTATGCAGGTCTGTTGCCAGGCACCTTTCATAGGCAGGTAACCACACCCACTCTGATTTGAGGCAGCCAGGTGGAGACCTGTTAATGGGTGAACACCTAGATGTAAGTATCACAATTCTTGTTAAACTTAGCCATGAAGCCATGATTTNAACCCACTCTGATTTGAGGCAGCCAGGTGGAGACCTGTTAATGGGTATCACAATTCTTGTTAAACTTAGCCATGAAGCCATGATTTAACAAAGGCTTTTTAAGATAACCCGAGAGAGTGCCTTGAAATGTTTAAACATTTCACTTGAAACATCTAAAATATCTTTTTAAAAACACTGGTAAATAATAATAGATATGATAAGCTAGTTAAAATGGAAGTAATTTATTTATTTTGAGAGGAGCTGAGATCATATTTAGGAGTCTAAAGTTGCCACTGGATGTAATATAAAACAATAAGAACTAATAAAAATTGAAGATTTGTCAAGGTAGGATGAACTGAAATGAAAAGACAGAATTAAGAGATGGGACTTTTTTTTATAAACACAGACCGATATAAAGCTGTGTATCATCTGCATACATATCAGTTGTGTTAAATTATTGTTATTTGGCGTGAAACAGGAGCAGAGGGAAGGATAATTGGTGCAACTTAGGAGAGATTTGTACTCTTAACTAAATCTTAAGTATAACTCTAACCACAGGCATTTACTATTCTTATGGGACTGAATAGGCTCCACTTTTAGCTGAGTATCTAGCACTTAAAATAAATCTATAGCCTAAGTCCAACCTCGGACAGCTGTCAACACTGTGGCTGTAGATTTGATTTAATATATTGAATAAAAAAGAATCGCTATCCATTAGATAACTATATTTCAGATCATTTTTCCTGT
>JANJYP010167321.1:0-13026 GCA_024605115.1 Rastrelliger brachysoma
TACCAATCAACAACCGAGTGCTTATATTAATCTGTATTTGTCAGTTGCCTTTTCGACTATTGAAGTTAGTTCTTTGAGCTAGCTTACCAATTATCTTGCTAGCAGTTCCATATCGCATGTGGTACATTAGGCCATTAAGTACTTCGTATTAAGGTGGATAATGAGGGAGATTATTAGACGAAAATACTAATTAAAGTTCCAAATAGGGATGGGTCACGTTTTTCGAATAGTAATCTTATTTTGGAAATTCCATTTTAATGCCACTATTACTTTTTGTTGGCTTATTTCTCCCCTTTGTTTGCCGTGCGATTCAGCTTCTAACAGCACGAGGGCAGTATAAGATGGCTACCAGCATCTTGAAGTTAGCAGTACCATGTGGACATGACTTAAAGTGATACACGCGCCATTTTACATTATAGGCTTTCCAACTCATGGACATTAGTCAAACATTACCGGTATATGAAATATAAAATTACTTATATTGCAGACTCTGTAGTTATCATTATTATTTGAAAAATCGTGAATAGATTTTTAATAGATTACTTTCGAATAGTGTTTTTGCTTGTGCTGCAATTCCCTAGTTCCTAATTAGGCATTTTATGAGCATAACTGGTTTCATACATTACTACCAATGATGGTTGTCAATCTTAGATTTAGGTTAACATAGATGTTGCCGTTTGTTGCAGTTTTAAAAGCTGGCTTGCATCTAAAGAGATTTTTTTAAATTTGATTCAGGTGAACAAAAATGGAAGACTGGGAAGAGGTAAGCAACTTTATTGTCACAGTCCATGTGAAAATGACTTCTTTGGTAACAATCAAATTCACTCAATCCACTCAACTTTTGATTTGATTTTGCAGGAAATTACTAGTTCTTCATCAACTAGCTACACCCAACTGAAAGGTATGTTTGACTTGAAAATAAATTGTCCTGTTCATTAACACATTCTGAAATAACCTATTTATTTAGGCTATTTATTTAGGGGGGGGGGAGTAACGCTGGGTTATAACCCCGCCCACTGTGAGTAGGAACCAAGCCGGTGGAAACGCAACACAAACCGTGTAGAGTCGAGTTGAGAAGAGCCAAGTAGAGTAGGGCTGGAGTGTGTAGTGGAAAAGCGCCATAACGTTATATTTTTTTGGAATTTTTTGTTTTTAGGCACACAAGGAGACTCCTGGAACACTAATGCTGGTGAATATGAAAGAAGAAAGTTTAGAAAAGTTGATCAGTGATTACAGACATAGTATGTGTAAGAGTAAATCAATGAAGAATGTTTTCTGCTTCTCTTCAGTGAGTGGCAGAACAGGCAGAGGGAAAGGAGGATTTAAAAGCCCAGATTCTTCAGGTGGCATTTTCAAGTCTTGGTCATTCATCATATGATATTACCAAGACATTGTTTAGTCAGCAATAAATTGTAATGTGTGACACCTGAAAGATAAAAGAGTAACTAAACTGAAAATGATTAGACTTAGAAAATATTAAAGTTAAATACAGCAGCAGAAATGACTGCTGTAAGTATGCTGAAATGAATGAGTTGAAATATATGATCTCACCTTTTGTCTCTTGACTTCATATGCAGGTGGAGATGAGAATGGTAAGAACTGGCACTATTACATTAATTTGTCTACATTAACTGGACTTTATTGGCAGTTGTTAAATGTTACTGAATTTCTTATTTGTTCTTAATAGGTGAGCACAAATGGAATAATGCAAGAGGATATGGAGGTGGTTTCAGAGGTAGAGGCAGCCAAAGTGAAACATGAAATGTCTCCCCACATAAAAATGTGTAGTCCTACTTTGACATGATGTCACTGTATGAGTTATAATAGCTGACTGCAAAATCCATATCAATAAAATGAGTATCATTATAATCAGAGCAAAAGATTAAAGCCAGTGTACCAACAACTTCTCCATAGTAAAGTTTAGTTTTAAAGATATTGCTTGTGGTAATGGTAATTAAACTCTAGAAATCCTGTTCTGAATATAAATTGCTCCCCTGTAGGCTTGAAAGTTTAGTTTGCTTCTTAGTAGAGGAGGCAACTGTAGTAAACTTGCAGTTACAAACGATTTAAACAGAGGGAAACAATTCGAAATGTTTTTTAAGAAACCTTTGCAAATGCAAACATTTACATATAACATCCTGAATGAGATGAGTCGGTAGGTCCATTAAATACTCAATAAAATACTCTAAATACTCAGACCAATGTTGAGAGGAAATACTGTATCTTATCAGGTTATGACAATGTCAATTTAGTGTAGTAGTGTAGTTGAACTGATACTTAAAACTGCATTTGCTAAATCAGATGTTTTGATGTCATGTTTGTTTCATCAGGGCGTGGTAGAGGATTTGGCAGGAGAGATCAGAGTGAAGTCAATGGTAATTATGTTTTCCTGTTTTGTTTCTGAGACCTGGAGTCAGGTCTTTTTTGGGTGCAGTTTACCTTAACAGATTTCAGCTGACTTTAAATGAACTACTTTGACTTTGCAGGAGACAACGCTGGAGCGTGGGAAATTGGTATGTACACACACAGTATTAAAACAGGTTTTGGTTGTAGGTTTTTTTTTTAAGTAGTAGTACTATTCTTTGTAGTAGTTTGTTTTTTTTGTTTTTTTTAATCAGAATTTACAATTTATTTAAAATTGTGTGAATTCAATACTGAACGTTCTGAGCAGGGTTTCAAGGAAGAAGGGGCAGAGCGCGAGGATGTTTCAGTCAAGGTAATCCATGACTTCATCAAGTTAAAGTAAAGCAGGATAATTGGATTTTTTTGTGTTAGCTTGGATTTGTTTGTTTTTTTTCCAAAGTTGTTATTATTTAGTGGTATTAAGGTTTTTTTTTCTAGAATGTAAAGAAATGTGTTTTGAAATGAGAGGAGCAGACCAGTAATCATTGATCTTGTGTTGAAGGTCGGGACTCTGGTGGCACAGGGCATTTTGGAGGAGGTAAATGAGCCATCATTTGCAAACCTTTCTGAAAGCCATTATTTCATGTTAAAGATGTGTATTGTCATTATAGGTTATCGCGGAAAATATGAGGTGGTCATTGGTCAAGGATGTATGATTTCATTTTTTGGATCATGAAGTCACGTCATGGTTTATTTATAAAGCATTTAAAAAGAACCTCAGTTGACAAAAATGTTGTATGAAGTGAATCTCTGCCATTCAGCTTTGATTTGTAATGTCACTAATGTGATGTGTATGTGATACAGGGGACGATAAAGATCAAGAAAAGCATGACAGTAAGATAGTGAACTGTTCATAAATATTGAGCTTTTTTAAACTATGATCAAGCTGGTTCCTCTCAGCACTACAGAAAAAAATTCTCTTTTGCTCACAGGACCAAAGGTCACATATGTGCCCCCCGCCCTCGCTGAAGATGAAGACTCAATTTTTTCCCACTATGAAATGGGGATCAATTTTGATAAGTATGATGATATTTTGGTGGATGTTAGTGGAGTTGACCCACCGGAATGTATCATGGTAAGAACTGCTGAAACAAGTTGACTCAGTAGTTAGTTTGAATAGTTTATAACATTTGTTTTTCTTGTGTGTGTTATCAGTTTACCTTTAAATCAACAATTTAAAGGTAAACTGATAACTGGTGATCTGTTTTATCAATGAATTGACAAAAGCTCAGACTGAAATAAGTAATAAAAAGAAGAGGGTGAGGCAAGCTGTGGAATGCTCTTCCTGGCCATCTGAGGGTACCACAGACTGTAAATTCCTATAAAAAAGGCTTCAACTTTTCTTTTTAGGAAAGCCTTCTGCTAGTTGGCTTATATCTTTAGCCCTTTTTAAAATTTGTTTTCCTTTAGTGTAATTAATCACTTTGTCATAGTTTTTTAAGTTCTATTTTATTTTTTTGTAGCTCTTTGAGATCGTTTATTTGATATACAGTGCAATATAAATCTTGTAAGTTATTATGTTTCATTGGTGTAAGTTCTGATGGTCTGCTCAATTTCTCCTTCAGACTTTTGATGAGGCAGAGCTGTGCGAGTCTCTGAGAAAAAATATCAGCAAGTCTGGATATGTGAAGCCCACCCCAGTGCAGAAGTATGGCATGCCCATCATCTCTGCTGGCAGAGATCTCATGGCCTGTGCCCAGACTGGATCTGGTAAAACGGTGAGATGAGCATCAATAGAGGTTTCTGGAGGCTTAAAAATTAAGTTGAATACTTAATAAACTTTTACAGGCCAAAATAGGAAAGTGATAAAAAGTTGGGGTGATATAGCCATGAATTTTGTTTTTGCTCATTAGTAATAAACTACTTTTGTACATGACACATAACAATGGACTCGCAGCAGGTCATGGACAGATTGGTCCCTGTAGAAATACTGCCTGCAACAGGGCTTGAGTAAATTGTGAGACTCCCTCCCACCTTCAAACCAGACAAGAAAATGGATTTACATGTTCTTTTCCTGTGAACAGTCTACCTATATCTTTCTCCTCCAGGCTGCATTCATGCTCCCTATTCTGCAGCAGCTGATGGCAGATGGTGCTGCAGCCAGTTTCCACATTGAGCAACAGGAGCCTGAAGCAATTATTGTGGCCCCAACCAGGGAACTCATCAACCAGATTTACCTGGAAGCCAGGAAGTTTGCCCTTGGGTATGTTTAGACAATAGATAGGATGAATAATCCTTAAATATCTTAATTATTCAGCAATATGTTAATGTTTAAGGTTGCTCACTGTACTAGCCTCTAACCTTTATTTCCTGTGCTTGTTATAGGACATGTGTGCGTCCAGTGGTGGTTTATGGTGGAGTCAGCACTGGATACCAGATTAACGAAATTGTAAAAGGATGTAATGTAGTGTGTGGAACACCAGGGAGGCTGTTGGATATGATTGGTAGAGGAGTGGTAAGCTAATTGTAAAATTACCTTGAAATTTTTAGTCACTTGATAATACATCAAAGTTAGTGTGTTGAAGACTTGAACGGGAAATCCTGTGCAGGTTGGGTTGAGCAAGCTGCGGTACCTGGTGCTAGACGAGGCTGATCGGATGTTGGATATGGGATTTGAGCCTGACATGCGCCGCCTGGTGGGCTCGCCTGGAATGCCACCCAAAGAGAACCGTCAAACTCTGATGTTCAGTGCTACGTATCCTATGGACATCCAGAAGTCAGCTCCACTGTCCAATGTTTTTACTTTTAGTGCTAGAAGTTACAGAATTTAGTTTGATTGTTGAAGTATGTTGATGCTTGTTGTGACAGGATGGCTGCTGATTTCCTGAAGAGTGACTATTTGTTCCTGGCTGTGGGTGTGGTGGGTGGAGCCTGCAGTGATGTGGAGCAGACGTTTATCCAAGTAAACAAGTTCTCCAAGAGAGACGAGCTCTTTGAACTTCTGAAGACCACTGGTAAACATAATTAAAATAAAATCGCAACATTAAAGTAATTTTATTATGTTCTATTTGTCTTGTCAAAGTAATTATAACTTACAGCTAAGAAGAAACTCAATGGAGCATGAGCCAATGTCTGTTTTGCAGTTATGATATTGATGACTGGTTATTGTAGGAGAGGAGCGCACCATGGTGTTTGTGGAGACCAAGAGACAAGCTGATTTTATTGCCACTTCCTTGTGCCAGGAGAAAGTTCCAACTACTAGCATTCATGGGTAGGTAATGATTCTGGGCACATTTGCATTTTTATTGTAATGTAGATAGTGATTTGTTGTGTTGTCTGGTAGTGACCGAGAGCAGCAGGAGAGAGAGCAAGCTCTGGCAGACTTCCGCTCTGGTAAATGTCATGTCCTGGTGGCAACCTCTGTAGCTGCCCGTGGTCTGGATATTCCAGATGTACAGCATGTGGTGAACTTTGACCTCCCCACTAGCATTGATGACTATGTTCACCGTATTGGGAGAACTGGCCGCTGTGGTAACACTGGGAAGGCAGTTTCATTCTATGACCCTGATGTTGATGGCCAACTGGCTGGCCCATTGATCGCAATCCTGTCCAAGGTAAGAATTTCCTGCTTTGGAAAACCCTATGGATAGTACCAACCTTAAAATCATCTTTCACATAAACTCTTAAGTGGAATATTCATACATACTTACTCTCCTGTGTGATTGTCAGTCATTCCTGCCTGGTCTTCTCTTATTGTAGCACTCTAATCACTTGGAAAGAGTGCACTTGGTGTCAGCTTTCATTGTTTCCTCATGTTGATTGGGAATTACAGGCCCAGCAGGAAGTGCCCTCATGGTTACGAGACTCTGTGATTTGTGGAGGTGGTGGCTTCAATGAGCCCACCTTTCCCTCTAAAGACTGCAGGAAGGTAACAAGGATTGTCTTATGTTAAATACTTTGCTCAAGCTTTTCTCTAGAAGCTTTGGATGTCAGTGTCTCTGTCCTCACTGTACTCTTGTCGACAGGGAAAATTTCACCTCGACTACGGTGTGCAGAGCCAGGCGGCTGTAGACTGTGCTGCTGAAGACTGGGAATCATAAACCCCAGTTACGTTTTTTTCAGACATTCAGCTTATTGTAGTTTTATCACAGTGTTTTCGTTGGAATAGCAAAGGTCTGTCTTATGTCGGACGAAGTTTAAAATGCAGGTGAAATGTTAGATGGCAAAACCAGTGTTTGTGTTTTTTTTCTGTCATCTCTGTTCTTCACTGACTGGCTCTGTGATTTTTTTTTATTATTATTATTATTATTGTAATCATTACTTACATTTAAAGTGTTTAAAAAGTAAACAATGTCTGACAAAAAGCAAAACTTTGAAATGTCAAATATATTTTGTTTTCTACTA
Organism: Rastrelliger brachysoma; assembly: GCA_024605115.1. Classification (NCBI taxonomy): domain Eukaryota; kingdom Metazoa; phylum Chordata; class Actinopteri; order Scombriformes; family Scombridae; genus Rastrelliger; species Rastrelliger brachysoma. The sequence continues at coordinate 6,748 of JANJYP010167321.1, forward strand.
GGATGAAGATAAATAAATATTTGTTCAAAGCCCACACTGTGTCAAATGTGTTTACAACAAGCTGTTCATACTTAAATGTTTCAAAGACACAAGTTAAGTGAGTTCTCTGTCAAAGACCAATATGTACTAATGAAGTGTCATTAATCACAATTCGAAATAGATTGTATGTTCAAGGATGAATAATGTGAGATTATACACAAAAATTTAATGTCTTTCTAGAGGATTGTATCGAGTATATTTTAATAGCATTGTGACCTGGTGGAAATAATCAGTAATGTTGGACCCATTCACCCTTATCTTGGCTGAGTATCCATAGTAACAGTCAATGATGCAGAGAAACGTAAAATGGATCATATTTAAATGTGCAACTGTTCAACAGTGGAGAAACATCCAGAAACGGTCCTGTTCAATGGAGAGTACACATCGCAGTTTGACACCACCGGTAGGGTTAATAAGTTCAGGTAACTTGTTTCCTCCTTCACAATCTGGTTAAGTAGTAATTTGTTCACTGAATGTCTGGGTTACACAGGAGGCACAAAACTTGATTCAGTACCTTTTTTCATTTCCCCCATTTTAACTCATGGATTTCAGAGAGGGGGCAATAAAGTATATTAAGCGTGAATGTAGGTATAAATACACAATCATCGAGGCGCTTCACAACCGTTAACCAGCAGCCTCATTTTCTCCCACAGGCACTCATCGACAACCTCACCGTCTGTAATTAGTTTATAATTGTGTTCTCAGGAAGCAGGTGGGTCAGAAATCATCCATGGAAAAAACACGTGGTACTGATCCGTCGCGTCATTATGTCAGGAGCAGTTTGATTGGCTAGCCACATTTTTCGTTTCAAAACTGATCCGGAAGCTGCAGCATAACATGCGTTTAATGGAAAAAAGTTTAAAAGCTGAACGTCAGCAGTGAGCATAGATATTGACACACAATAATCTCTGTTACTTAACGGCAGATGCAGGTCAGCGCTTCAGTTTAGTACGGTCGACAAATTTGTAAAGAATGAAAAGAAGGACTAAGGTAAGAGCAGCTAACACGAACGTTTGACTGTCCTTGAATGATAAGATGCTTTCAAACAGCTGGAGAGGTGGTTGCGTCAGTGGTAAGGATCGTTATTTGACTCGTCTGCGGACACATTCATAAAGTACCCTTCGATTAATTAAGAGTTAAATCATAACTTTACACTACACTGATATATCTGTTAGATTTATTGTGAAAACAAATGCCTGCGCTAATGTGGCAAAGTAAGACGCTTAAAAGACTGACCCCCTACCCCCACCTCCTCATTCCACAAAATCTTATTCCGAGGTTTTTACAAAAGTTGGCAGCCCTGTCTCTGTATCACTGTGTTCACGTTCTCTCAACTAATGAATACTGCATATACAGTTGATCGATATAATGTAAATTAAGTAGAATCCACAGAGACGTCTTCCGATGTCTTTTGTTCAATTAACAGCACAAAATCCAAATATGTCCAGTTTAATGTCATATATTACAGAAAAGCATAAAATCTTGATGACAAATGGAAAAAGCAAAATATTCAAATTTAAGTCGCTGTTATCAGCCAAATTTTGGGGATTTTTGCTTAAAAATGACTAAAGCAATTATTTTATTCTTAAAATAATTGAGTTTTTTTGTTAATGGACTAGTCATGCAGCTCTAGGTGTCTGTATACTGTATTGTATGGCGAGAATGACAATGGGCAGCTTGAGCTCAAGTTGAATGCCACAAGTGTATCTCAAAAGTTAACACATTTGTGGTGAAAGGTCCAAACACAGAGATGTAAAAGAAGGTTTTAATCATGGACAACTTAATACACATGAAATTCTTCTAGGTCTGATAATGCATCATTGGTTATGTTATTGTACTTTCCAATACTCTGATGTGGAGGGGGTGGAGGTGCTGGTAGAGGAAAGAGCAACAGAAAAGTTGGAAAGGAGGTATAATTCCTTGCTGCAAAATGTATTTTTCTATGCCAACTTTATTCATGACATGCCTCACATGTTCGGTATAGCCAAGTGCATCACACAGTGACAGAAATATGGAGAGTGCTGTCTTGCAGGCACACTTAAGAAGGTACTTTTTAAATACTGGGCTTGTGGCTTGACTGACAGGTGGTGACATCAGGGAGGTTGATAGGAGGTGTCAAAGTGCAGCCTACCAGGAGAAGGTTAGCCCATCAGCCTTTTACTCATATAATGTTTGCTCTTTACATACATTATATATTGATTTTAGCACTCCTTTAACTCTTGAATATTTTGTTGTTAGAGTGACTCCAAACCCTGGGCCAGCAGCGTGCAATGAGCCAGCACACTCACTGTACTCCACAGACTCTGAAGACCAGGTAATGAACTGAGCTGATTTACAACCGGTGGTTAGACTATCAGCATGTGTTGTTAAACCTCTCCAGAGGAATCAAAATGCAGCCTGGTGTCAGTAACCCTGACAAGCTCATGTTATCACATTTTAGTTGATCTCCCCCAACTGGCTCCCAGCAGCAGCTAACATCAAGTTCAAAGCTCTGATCATGTTTATGGGTTTTACTAGTTAAGGTCACTTCTCTGTCCAAACAACTGCAGTTCCTCAGCTGCTGCTGGGACCTGAGACCAGAAGTGAACAATTCTCCATCCACCTCCACGTAAAAAGAGAATTTACAGCTTAAAAATCCATATTTACATCCTGGTACAAATTTTTAGTCTCTACCGATAGTTTTCTCCTCCATGAATACTGTGAAGCTGGCGCCATCCACTTGCCTATAGGCAAACTTCAAAATCAGACTTACCAAATCAATGGGTGATGTCATGGGTGCTACATCCATATTTTTTTTTACAGCCTATGGCTTTGTGACTTGCCTTCAAGGCCAGTGGCCGCCCTACTACAGTGAGTTACTCTTCAGGCCATTTGTGTCCTCCCTTCTGATCTGGTAGTACCTTCACAGCATGGTGTCACATCAATTGTTAATTCAATTGTGGTACAATGGTGTATTCCCTAGTTCCATACTGACTCCCACGGTACATTCAAGAGACACCCAGAAACTCAACTCAATAAAACTGAAGCTGTGATTGATGCTAACAGCTGCTTCCTCTTAGGTTACCACTTTGCATAAGGGACTAGACCGCTGTGCTGCCTTACTCAGTGGTATCCTGCAGGCTGACAAAACAGGTCAGATGGCTTTCTTGAAGTACTGACCTTGTAGAGAACTGCTGATAATGTTCCAGTTGATGATATTATTATTATTGTTATTATTGTTAGCACCTTTTATCACCTAATTTCTCTGCATGTTAATGTTAATAATTCCATGTCTCCAGTTTCTCTGATATCCTCTTTTATGTCACAGTGAACTGAATATCTTCAGTATCTTAAGTTCACTCATTTTACAGACAATTGATGAATTCATCATTATGTATCCTGTTGTATACACTTGTGTGTGTGTGTGTGTGTGTGTGTGTGTGTGTGTGTGTGTGTGTGTGTGTGTGTGTTTGTTTGTTTAGAGCCCTCACCAGGTTCTCCCAGAGCAATGAAGGATGGAGCAGCCAAATCAAGATCATCCACTTCACTCAGGAAGAAGACTATTAAGAAAACACCTTCAGAGACAGGTGTGTGTGTGTACTATATTTTTCATTCTTGAAGAATGCACAGACACCTCTATTGTAAAGTAGGTAGACAGGAAATGGGAGAGAGAGAGAAAGGGGTAGTAGACATGTGGTAAAGGACACTCCAGCTGGGATTCAAACCGGGGTCTGCCACGAGCATTGCTCTGCATGGCTTACGCTCTAACCCACTGCGCCACCAAGCGAGCCAGAAAGGCTATATTTGGATGGAAAGTTACCTTCTTCCTGCATGCCCTTGGTTTATTCGGTGGTCCGTTTGATTCTTGACTAATAGGCTGTTGCAGTGGCCATAATGGTCTATAAAGTTATCTTACTATTCAGCTGTTGTGGTTTTCTTCCTTTCTGAGTGGATGGAAAACTCATTTTGGTTTAAGTGCTTAAAGGTAACATATTAACTCTAGTGTCAAAATATTCCAGTGATATATGCTGGAGGAGTGTTTCAGTCCAGAGTAGAAATTGTGTGTTAGATTGCAGAGTGTCACATTGCATGTGCATAATGTTGCCACATGTTCCCTTCATGTCCACCTCCAGACCAAAAGAGCTCACATTCAGTTCATCGTGGACCAGGCAGTACAACACCAAGGACTCCACACCTGTTCCGTAGTCCAGCTGCACACTTGGGAGTGACACTCCATCCACCTAAGAAACAAACTCACACCATTCAGTGGTCTCACGTATCTCCATCACAGAGTCAAACACATAAGCTCCCCTACCCCACTCCTTCAGAGTCCCAGCCCTCCATTTGTCCCCTTTTGCCCAAGTCATCCATCCTCCTCTCTGTGTCCCAGTCCAGCCCTCAGTCCAACCAGCTGACTCTCTCTCAGACTGAGTGCCTGTCTGATTTGCACATGCTCTGTAAGAAAAGAAGCTGCTGCAGCCTAGATCGTGATCGTGTGCCTCATCCTCATGAGGCCTCCTGTGATAGAGAGCAGGAGGATTTGGTGCCTGTGAGGGACACCAATATCCAAAACTCTAACACAGATCCGCATACTGGTGTCAGTGATGCACACTCTCCCATACATACCTGCACCATGAGGATGTCTAAGTTGCAGCTGGAACATGAACTGGTTGAGGAACTCCCCGAGGGCACACACAATGGACAGGAGGACAGCAGTGCAGAGAAAGAAGTGAAGCTGAGGACAGTTCAGTATCTGCTGGAAGAACTCAAGGCTCTGATCGCCGGACAAGGTGACCTCTCTGTTTCATTGATTGGTCTGTCAGTTATTGTTGGGAAACAGTGATGCCATGTATATTTGTGCACCAATGACAGTTTGGGAACATTTGAATTAAACATGATGACAGCTGTGGTGTTTGTTAGCTTATGTTGACATGCCACTGTCAATCAAATCTCATCTAAGCACACCTTCATTTTTTCAGTGTCACGTGATAGGAATTGATGATGTTTTGAATGAAATGTAGATTTCATGTTATGAAGTAATAATGAGGGGCTTTAAAAATGGTTTCATCAAAGATTGGTCTTCAGCTCTGCTTCACAGGCCTGTAAAGGATCATTCTGGTTTATTTCAACTGTTAGTGTTTTGTCATTGTCATCATTCTTGTAGAAATAATGAATCATTGCTAAGATCAGGGAGCATGGTTACATTCTTAAAAGGAAGTTACTGTTCACTTTTGTTCTCCATTTCAAATCCAACAACTTGTTCTAGTGATGTTGTGTTTCGACATCTCATTACTGAAAAAAAAGATCACTAAAGGTTTTAACAAACTGATATCCTAGTTGTCATTAAAAAGAGCACTATGGGTTCTGGGTCGAATGTAGGCAGGGTCATCTGTGTTAACCGTTTATTAATATACAAATGTTACCACTGTTCACTACTGGTGTGTTATCACTGACAGTCAAAGCAGCTTTAATTGATTTCTGTGCTCTGTGTGATGCAGTATGTACACTGTTGCTTTCACCTGCTCTTGTGAAATGTTGAAGTGACAGTATGCTTATTTGTAGCTAACCATATCAGCTGTGTGTGTCCATATGTATGTATTTGCAGGCAGTGTAGCAGAGAGCCTGCTCTGCCAATTGGAGCAGACTGTGTCCTCTCCACTGATGAATATCAGTAGTTCAAACACTCCAGAGTGTGCAGCAAGCCTCCATTCACTACTTATCCAGAACACTGAGCTCCACAGGTAATACTGAGATCAAATGTGCCTGCATGTCAATCTGTCGTCAAGGTTGCATCTCTTCTTCAGGATACAACACTATAAATGTTGCATTATTGTTCACATAGTGTTAGCAGAGTCTAAAAGGAGTGTCTTTCTGGCTGCTGAGCAGTCTCACTGGACAGTAAAGGAAGTTGGAGTAATGTCTGGTTCAGAAGTAGTTCAGCTGACATCCAGTGTGAGTGTCAGGGCAGTGTGACATGCTGTCTTCTCTTTCCATCAGTTATGTATTTAGACCTTTAGAAACAAGACTTACCTGATGTACAGTGTAATGATACTACAAGATGTGTGTGTGTGTGTGTGTGTGTGTGTGTGTGTGTGTGTGTGTGTGTGTGTGTGTGTGTGTGTGTGTGTGTGTGTGTGTGTGTGTGTGTGTGTGNACGTTAGGATTCTGAACCAGCAGTTAAAGAAGCGAGAGAAGGCAGAGAAACAACAGAACATGGAGACCCTTTGTGACTCACAAGGTAAAGTAAATGTGTGTGTGTGT
>JANJYP010167338.1:0-22103 GCA_024605115.1 Rastrelliger brachysoma
CAATGTGTTGCATTACATTGCAAAACAGGCAGTAAACCTGCCTGTTTCTATAGCTAATGGGAATGCACCTGGAAAAAACAATGTACCCTTTGACTTTTGGATAAATTCTGCTCCACACTGTGGTTGTTTTTCATCATACAATATGTTCTTATTTTCATCAACAGACCATCTTTCTTTGTACATCAGGTACAGTTTGAATTGGATGTTATGAATATTACAGTGTAATCAGTTTTGAAAAAGAAAAAGAGAGCCAACAGTACAAAATATACATATCCCAACTCAACTCATTTCCAGCCAAATTAGTGCCTCATTAATGTCTAACATTTGAAGTTTCCTTTAACATATATAATACTATGTTAGTAAATGGTTTGACTTAGAAGTAATTTTGAGTAAAAGTTTGTACCCTTTTCCTGTGGTACTGTGGTATACACGCTTTTGATGCTGTTGTGACCCCACAGTTGCTGTTATTTAAACCAAAAATCTTAAATATTTCACTGATTAGCTGGATTGACGTTTTGAGACCTTCACATTAAAATAAACACATTATTCCCCTCAAATTTTTATTCAAAATTTGAAATAGTTAAAAAGGGAAAAAAGGGAGTTTTGAGAGGCAGATAAAGGGTTAAAATACATACATTTGTTTTTCTTTGATGCATGTTTTGTTTTGAAATACTCTATCAATTTTACAGATGGTAAAGAATTTCACAGAGGAGAGCTTTGCCAGCCACATCAGGAGCTTGATCAGTAGTGACAAGACTCACGGCCCCCAGTATTACAACATCACCCCGTACCTGGACAGCATGGGCACCACGCACGTGTCTGTGCTGGCAGAGGATGGATCTGCTGTGTCTGTCACCAGCACCATCAACCACATGTCAGTAAACTCGGTTTTACTTCACAGAGAGAAACCAACCGTAAACCAAATGTGATTGTTGGTATGAAAGTAGAGGATTGAAAAAGATTTAAGAAGTAGCGGAAGAAGAAAAGCAACAAAAACATAGATTTAAGAGGCTGCTCGATGTGTTATTTCTCCATCTCCAAATTATGAGCAAGTGCATTGGTGTTAGAAGGTCATTTGATATGTTTTCCTCACAGATTTGGCTCAAAAATCTTCTCTCAGAGGACTGGAGTCATCCTCAACAATGAACTGTCTGACTTCTGTGGAAGAGCTGAAAGCATCACTCCTGGTAATTACAACTTAGCATTATTGTCTATTGTATTATTATTGACAATCCATATTTTCTGTTTTCATTTAACAATCTTTAGATACAGGAAATGGTATGGCTATGTCTTTGGCGATGAGTAACTTCCTGATTTAATCAGAGTTGCTGATTCACATTCATTTATACATGGTTAATGGCCAGAAAGAAGTAGCTGCATGGGAGGGGAGAAATGCATCCATTATATATGTACTGTATACCCTCTCATTACTGGTGGTGTTGCAAGTTGTCCACTGCTATAGGATTAAATAACTTTACTTTAATAGTAGGCTATATGCCGCAGGAAGGGAGAGAACACAGCTGCTTAACTGTATCTAATACCTCTGAATTTACTGTGGGTGGCAGTCAAACAAAGAATGTATCATGTTACCTCCAACGATATGTTTGAGTTTACTGACTTCATGTCGGCCATGCTAGTGGCATTGCTATGGATGGTTTTCGCAGTAAGGACTGCCATGAAATTTTATATGCATGGTCTCCCAGTGGATGGCCTCTGTTGACTTGACTGATGCTTTTATCTCAGGTGCCACTCTGAAGTTGACATTTTTGCTACTTTAATGAAATGCTTGCATAACTATTGGATGGTTTACCCTGAAATCTGGTATGGTAAACATTACACTTGTTTCATGCCTGCATTTTAGATTTTTCATTGTCATAATGTTACTTGCTGATGTTAGCATTTTTACTTAAAGCACAACTGTGCTGAAGTACAACTTCACAGAGCTGCTACTTGCTAGTATCCCTGCACACTTCTAGTCTTGTTTCTAATGGGATATAAGCCCTAGAAAAGTAGACCTTTAGATTAGTAACAACAAAGGAAAAAAAATCACTTAATCTACATTAATATTACTATACTTTTAAAGCACAATTGGTAAAAAATCAGTAGCTTTGATTTTGAGTGATGAATATAACAAAGAGAGGATGAAACACATGCTTCAGTGCTCACTACTATATGATGTCAGCTGCTGAACAAAGGTAAAGGTACGTGTCAGTTTTGAATGAATGCTCTTCACTGTCTGAAGCACAACTGCTGTTCACAGAAGTGCTCAGCTGATTGCATTTATAATAATTTTCTACTTGTTCCTCTCCCACTGATGAGTTTGAATTGCAATTGTCTAGCCTGTCAGTCAAAGCTTTTGTTGTGTTCGTAGGGGAGCAGCCTCCCTCCTCCATGAGTCCTGCTGTGCTGAAGTCTCAGACGAAGACGTTGGTGATTGGATCGACTGGCGGGAGTATGATCACGACTGGGATGGCCTCAGTACGTGTCCATGGCAATCACACTAAGTGCCATTAAGATAAATTGCTGCAGACTAATGCCCTCACTGTTGTCATAGCAAGTACCGTCTTTGTGAGTGTCTACCATGTATGCTGTAATCCATTCTGTAATCATCACTTTCCCATCTGGCAGATTCTAGCGTACTGTTCTGTTTCTCTTCCAGGCACTCATGAACCACCTTTGGTTTGGGAAGAGCCTCAAGGAGGCAATTGCTTCTCCCGTTGTTTTTGTAGACTCTGAAAATGCATTGAAGTTTGAACCTAACTTTGATGAGGTAAATCACTGTATCATGCATTTGTTCGGTGAAGCAACGCATCTTACTATTGCATCCCATCTGATTTTCTCTCCTTTTTACCTTCAGAATGTAATCAAGGCTCTGGAAGCTCTAGGACACACACGTGGACAAGCGAGGCATTTCTACAATGTGGTCAACGCTGTGGAGAAGGAGAACGGCTGTATCTGTGCTGTGTCTGATGCCAGGAAAATGGGAAAAGCAGCTGGTTACTGAGAGCAAGGGTCAGTGACATTGGTTCCACAGAACGACCTGAAGGTTACTGAGGTTTTTCTGCAGTCAGAACGCCAGAAAACCTGCAACCGATTGTGTTTGTCCTGCTGGAAAATGATTGAACTAGATGCTGAATAACAGGCCTCCTCTGTTGAACACGTAGGAGTTAAATGCGTGGCCCCTGAACAGAACTGCCTGTAATGGTGACATGACGGATTTTACAGTTCTAGAAAGAAAATTATTTCTCTTATCAGTGACTGTATCTGACTTCCTGTGACTTTTTTGTTCAGCTTGTTTGTACACTTTTTTTTTTTAATCTCACAAGCCATCTACCCCATAGTTGTCATTCCTTCCGTCTTTCTGTTGTATAACAGGGCAATGCTGATCATTCCTTTTTTCATACATGTGCCTTGAAAATCTGTTTACCTTAATATCTGATAGCAGGCTATTTCAGACTGTATCATTAAGTTAATAACTTGTTATCTGGTATTCACACTCCCAGTACTGGAGGTTTTCTTTCACATTTGCTATATGAGCTCTTTTAGCACTGATTAATGAATATACAGTGAATCAAGTACATATATTTATTATATACAAATAAAATATATCCTTATCTTAGCATACTATAGCAAATGTTAAGGCATACTAACACATCCTAAAAGTTGTGTTTCAGGATGCAAATCTCTTAATAAACGTGTTGAGTCTTCATACTTAGTAATAATCACATCATATATATATATAACACAATAACTTAAACAACACAATTACAGGCATGAAATGTAATAGAGTGTTGTGGACATTAGAATATTAATTGTTTATGTATTTACAATGTGAGTAATGGGAACAAAAAAAAAAAATCGACAAGCCACCTTTTGTGTTAAAAATGGATTTCTGGTTTATTTGATGCTCATATGAAGCTCTAACCACATGAACTAGTCAATCAAGTACATATCTTTCAACATTCTTTTTCATGCCAAATACTCTCCTTTAAATGCAGTTTTACACAAAATGACTGTGTGTGCACACTGTAGATTTTGCCCTCTATTGCTTACATTGAAAGCAGATCTTTTAATAGCCTGTTAAAATCAACAGTGGAAAACCCAAACACAGGACATACACTCGACTTGAAGTGAATAAGAAAAGGTTTGATTATGAAGACAGGAACCATTGACAGTGAGATAAACAGGAAAGCCAGTTGATGTTGTTGAACCAGTTGAACAATCCTTTGTCACAGGGAGACATGGTTAGTTCAGTGAACAGAGCAATATGAAAAACTAAACTTTGAATTCACAATTCAAAGCAACCTTGGACTTAATTTATCACAATGCCTGAAACAACAATTTGGCAATGAGTGTGTGAAGAAGCTGGGTTGATATACTGCTGAGTAAATGAGTTGATGGATTGCAGGTGTGCGGATTGGAGCAGGTGTGTAGGCTGGACAGCAATCAGGAAGCTGGGGAAGTGAGAGGAGTGCCACGCCCACGTCAAGGATACTCATACACACACGCACACACACACACACACACACACACACACACACACACACACACACACACACACACACACACNGCACAGGATGAAAGGAATGCACCAGATACAAGGAATACATCTAAGAATTCAGAGCATAAATAGTTAAATAATAATTATTACTATTGTAAAAGATAAAAATGCAAAGAAAAATCAAAGCATAAAGCAAACAATAATGACACATTTTTTATCAGGATACACCAAAGTGTTCCTCAAACATTCAATCCCTTCAATGCTTTGGAAATCAACTGTGTAAATCCACGCCTGTGTGTCATAATGTATTCCGAACAATCTGCATGACTTTTCCGTCCTGTTTTTCATAAATTATTTTTCAGTTTTGTGGCAGAGCATGCAGCAGCTGGAGCAAGATAATCAGATCAAACAGTGACTCATACAAACAGGAGAACAGTTTCCTGAGTTAGAGTCTCTAAAGAAATATGAGGAGATGGATGTATCTGCTCACTGGCCTTCCTAGGAAATAGTTTGAATTCGCTTAGTAGTATTGCAAAGTAATTGATTGATTTTTTGTGATTATTTTTACTCAAAACCTGGGGAAATAAACCAACACTGAAAAGAAAAGGTCAGATAATAAGATCCTGGTGATTTTCAGGGTGGGCTCTGTTGCCCTGTCACATGGTATTTGGACCTCAGGGGGTGTGACAGTCACACTGTGCCCTGACCTTATAGGAGCCACCTGTTGCAAATGCCACATTACCATGTCTGGCAGCAGGAACAAAAGGTTGCCAGGAGAGGATCATGGTTAGGGCCTCATGCGATGACCACCCTGCCTTTCCCTGGCAAACGTCGGCAGCTAAGGCGTTTCCCTGACAGCACAGAGCTCCACAGATGATCCTCTGGCTCTGAAACAAGTACAGCACTGGAACAACCAATCCAAAACAGCACGCCGATTTTCTTATTGCCCTATTTGTGGGACTAATCTGCATAACTAAATCCTCTGTTTGCACGAGCAGCTGCAGGTTCTGCTTGTGACCCAGATGTAGCTCCCGTTTCCCCCGCACGAGACAAATCCAGACATCATTTCTTTGTTTGAATTGGTTCTTTTATTGGCAGTCAGTGTTTGGCATGAAACAAATATACACAGAGGCTACAACAAGGAAGAGTTTGACGAAACAGACACACGAAACAGAAACTATGAACCAAGAGTACAGTGCTCTCCCTCATTCAGATCAAACATTCAACATAAAAAAGTCGTCCGCTCTGATTGTATTTTCCAAGATGAGCTCAAACTTGTCGAGCAATTTTTCTGTTTGACTGTATAATCCAATTAGCCCCTTTGTTTACTGTAACAATTGTTTCAACTTATAGCAGGAGGTCACTGTGCTCAGTTTCATAGTCATTAGAGTCATTATTATAATTACAGAGTCGGACTAAAGACAAAACACCAAAACAATAACACAAATAATTACAGCAGTAATTAGACATCTTACAGTTACAAACACATATAACACACATTTCAACATTTATTATATATCCGGTGATGCAAGTATGTTTTTAATGATTCTTCAAAGAATCACGAGCCATTTGGTCATCATTTCACCTTAAAGAGGTATGCTGCCATCTTCTGCTTTGTAATTTATTTCTAGTTGAATTCATATTTAAAAACAATGAACACAGAGTATGCTATATGGAGAAACTCAAGTATAAAAGAATAGTGCCTTAAAGTGCATTGCAGTGTTTCGGTCAGTCTAACTAAATTGTAATGTGCTACTGCAAAGGACGTGACCGCTCATAGTCAGTCAGACTATAACCAATATTTAACAGTCATGGCTGTGTCTCATAACAAGCACAGGGCCACTGGAGTACAGTATCGATTGATCGAATGGGAACGACAACATATCTGTAAAGACACACAGCAGTAGGAAGGGCAGTTTGGGCGCTGCTCAGACTCAGCGGCCCATATTAACAGTTGGCTGTAGTGTCATAAATGCACTGAAACACTGTGGTGATGACTACAACGGTTCAATAATTACAAAGAGGTGAATATCAGCATTTAGGCAAGTACAAAAACAATCAGTGACAGCTATCCATTGTTGAGTCCTACCTGTTGTCTTCTAAGATTGCTTTGTTCACCAAAAGTGCACAAAAATAGCCCGTGGAAACACAACAGAGCCATGTTTTGTGTCCTCATTTACATCTACACAAGGGCTGCGTGGGTATTCACAAGTGGACATTTGGAAAGGGGGGGAAAACGCAAAAAGTCTTGACCTAGCAGTTTTGCCGGCGTCACGTGACGGGTCGTCGGCTGTATAGTCTGTTGAACTTGTGTCATAGCTTTTGTTGAGAGATTAACAGAGAACACACAATGTGGAGCTAGGCCCTGCCTGCCAGAGATAGTCTCAGTCCTGGTAGAGAACCCAGAGGGACCCACTGTTTCCAAACTAACTCTACTTCCACTTCAGCTACCGCCGGGATGCTGCTCCTCCATCCAACCAACTGATCTAAATCTCCTTGGGATTGGCTCCTCAGCTGCCACTATCAGAGAAAGAGAGGGAGGGAGAGGGAGAGAGAGAGATAGACAGAGGGAGAGAAAGAGAGATAGGGAGAGAAACAGAGAGAAAGAGAAGAGAGAGAGAGAGGGAGAGGGAGAGAAAGAGAGAAAGGGAGAGAGAGACAGAGAGAGAGCACACCGGTTCATTAACTCTTCCAGCCCCCCTCCAATGAAACCGCACCTTGTTCCCAAGAGCACCATCCACCAACACAGTAAGTCCGCCATTGCGACCGTCACTTCACTGTCATCTTGTGTGGGTTAACTCAGAGATGGTTAGGAATAGCTTGGTAGCCGTGTCGGGACGAGAATTTCACAATGTGGGCACTGGTCTCCCCCGTGCCTCAAAGGGTGACTGGGCTCGTGGTGTGAGGACGGGAGGGCGAAGGAAGTAACGGAGTGCTGTGGGACAACATTTCAACCACAGTCGAAGAGCCTCAGAGCAAAACTCCTCATCACCTCTCACAGTAGTGAAGGGTGAAGTCTTTGGAGAGCTGTTTCTGCCCTAAGCCCCACGGCTCCAGCTCAAATTTGTTCCCCATGTCATCCTCATCATCCTCTGCCTCTTCTTCGTCTTCCTCTTCCTCCTCGTAGTGGCTGGGCTCCTCGATAGACGTCTCCAGGTGGTAGCAGTAGGGCTGGCCTTCTGTGTACTCGTAGATGGTGGGCAGGCTGCTCTTCAGGCTGCAGCGCCGGCGTAAAGCAACAAGGAGCGGCTGTGGCATGGTGAAAATGTCGACGTTGTTGCCCAGGTCTATCCAAGCAAGGCTGGAGAACTTCTTGGGGTCTTTCAGCATCTCTGTGAGGTCTTTGAGTATTGCCAGGGTGAGGCGGTTACCGTTAAGAGCCAGGGTACTGAGTTTTGGCAGCGAGGCCAGAAGAGGCAGAAGGAACCTCAGGTTGTCATCCTGGAGATCTGTGAAGCTGATGTCCACAGCCACCACAGTGTCTCTGTTGTTTTGGAGGTAGAAGGCGACTTGGCGGACATCACGGGTAGACAGGGGGATGCCGGACAGATCCACGCTGTCACTGGATAGCTTTTTCTGAAGGGTTGTTTTGAGACTGTTAAAAAAGGAACAGAAAGAGAGTGAGATTACTTAAAAAGCACAAACCGGATTAAGTTCTATCTGAGGGGCTCTTTGAGTGGCTTGTGACCTGGGGACATGGGCCTGGTCTTATGTTGTGTTTCCTGTGTTGTATAAAAGAGGGGGTGAATGGGCGGGCTTGGAGCGGAAGGCTGACAGAGAGACTCCAGCATGGGGGATTTACTAGTGTAAACAGAGGAGCCAAAACATCCGAGCGAGCCAGCAGCTTGAGCTTAAAGCTCCGAGGGCTAGGAGCACAGAACTCCTTATAGGCCAGAAACAGAGAAGTTTGCTGCCTAAAAGAGAAAGTGTAATGTGTGTTTTAGATAAAGATGAAACTGGAATAGAAGATGCTTTGCTCCCTTTTTTTTTTTTTTTAAAGTCAGTCAGCTTCTTTTGGAAATGCCACAAATCAAGAGACATTATTACGCCTGCATAGAAAGTCATGTTTTTATGTCGTATTAATCTCTGATTGTGAGTTAGCAGGAAGTGTTCTGGCAACAGAATGAAGCCAAGGAACAATGTTTTTGTGTGAATCTGGAGTGCAGAAGTTTTTAGGGCTTTGATTTTTATTATTTGTCATAAACTACTGCTGCTACTTGAATAGAATATCCTACATGTACCCCTAGTTTATCTATCAGAGATGCAAACTAATCATTTCTTCACATCTGGTATCATGGAGACGTCAGATTTAGTAGACTGTGTGACCTCGGCAGATGTGTGCACTCTCTGATTTCTCGTCAGTTTAATCTGTGTTTGACACAGTGTGTTGAAGTGATTTTTTAAAGTGTGCGTTAGTCATTGAAAGAAGTTTTATTTAATATGTGAGCAGGGATTATTCTATGCAGGCTGTTTGTTTTGGTGCGCACTTCTAGCACAAGCCTATGAAAACTTTACACCCTTTAAGGATAATGTGTCATACAAACAAAATCTGAAAATAAGTCATAACCTGATACTTTGTCGTGATGTAAAGAATTTGCTGATGTTATGGCAGAGAATATTTTATGCATTATTTATACAGGCCATTGCCCTTTTGTTTCTAGTCAGTCCCATTTACCGGTGCTCCCTTCTCTCCCCCTCCCCTCTCCCTGAGGATGTGGTGTGTTTAACTTGAGCTGTTACTGAAGTGGCCTGTAACGCTGATTCAGTGTCAGAGTGAATTATAACATCCTCCGGCGCCCGGTGACTTACTGTGACATCCACTGCAGTACCTGTCACTTGTGATGCTTTAAAGTGTTTTTTGGTCACGTTGAAAATAGAAGGCTTTTCATGATGTGCCCTGAGCAAGATCTACTGGTTCTTTTTAAAAGCAAGTGATGGGCTAATGAGCAGTATTGTCTTGAAATAAGGTATTTCTGTTAATTGTAAAAGAAAGAAATAGAAAACCCAATCATGCAGCCAGGCTAAAAGGGAGTTTAATCAGCTTTTGAGCTCAGGATCTATAAGACTAAGACAATTGCCATGGCTGTCGTATCTTTATCGACAGTCTTGTGAACCACCGTCTTCCTACTCACTATTGTCTGGCCCTAGCAGCCTTTTGTATGTCAGAAACCTCATCTTCACCAGAGGCACAAAAAGTCCTAATGGCTACAACCTAGCAGAGGCTCCCCTGCAGGTGTGAATGAGTTTTGATCACATGGTTCCCTCTTTTTTCCATTCTTTTGCACTCAGGAAGCACAAAAATGGATGTCTGAGATGTCCTTCAGGTAGCCTCTTTCATTCTTCCTCCAGATTAATCTGACACTGAAAAACAAGGGTGTCACTGATAGCTTGTAGCAGACAGATTTTTGCAATCTTTATCTCCACAAGAACACTGCAACAGTGTTCAATCTAAGTAAGAGATAATATAACCATTGATATTATTACAGGTGGTTCAGATGTTTGATGTCAGTGAGTAAATGCTGCTGGGTGGATGTCCAGCACAGAAGGAAAATAACCCCTCTGTTCATCACACTGAACACTGAAATGAAATCAGTAATAATACAAATGGCATCAACATGTTAGGAATAGATGGCACTCACAAAACGAAATGTGCACTCAAATCACCTATTTAATATCCATTAGATAATAATGAAATCAATTAAATTTATGTTGTATAATGAAGCAGTCTATTAAGTATTTCCACCTGGGGAAGCAAAGTGCATCTCTTGTCCTCATATGCGGCTCATCAGCCTCCCTGTGTGTCATTGATTTAATGTAATGAGGAAGCATTTGAATTCAGTATGTGTAAATATGATTTATCGACAACATATTCATGTCTGGAGGGTTAGTTAATGCAAGTTGAAATGAGGTAAAATGAGAATTACAAAAAGAGAAAGGGAAAAAAATAATGGGTGAAATGTGTTTGTAAGTGTCCGAGAAAATCTCATTTCATTTCAACTTTAAATAAGATTTTTCAAGTTCATTTTCCTAGTAACTCTCCTCGAGCTGTTATTGCATTGCTCACACCAATTTTTGCAGAGTCATTTATGTTCAAGCTTTGCACTATTAGTAATTTCAGTCCTCTGATGGGTGAAGCCAAACTGCGCAAGAAAGACATGAGATGAAAATTCAGACTAATCAGATCGGCTCCCTGACATTTATGCTGTATTATATACGCAAGACTATATGGAGAAGTGACACGCACGCATGCTCACTCACTCACTCACTCACTCACTCACTCACTCACTCACTCACTCACTCACTCACTCACTCACTCACTCACTCACTCACTCACTCACTCACTCACTCACTCACTCACTCACTCACTCACTCACCCGCATTGTCCTTCATGGTGCAGGAAATCCAACCCCACAGTCCATATCAATATAGAAAGAAAGTCTCTGCACACAGGTATCCCCTCCATATCTTATTCAGTGGTTTTTTTGTTTAGATCACAATGTCCTCTCTCTGAGAACTGTGTCTTATTCTGTATTTTTCCTGGCATATGACTTGACGCTAAGACTATCAGTTAAAATGACAGATAGGCCCTTCAGGAAGCTTTAACAAGCCTGGCATGCCATGATGCACAATATAATGTATATGACTGATTTTGTGAAGACTTGAAGTGACAGCAGGACAAAAGAGGCAGTGACCACTAAAGGGTAGTTTTGGTTATTTTGTTAGTTGTTCTTTTCAGTGTTCAGGTGACACAGCGAAAAAAAAAGAGAAAGCAATTAGGAAGCTGAATAAGGGTGATGGAGCAGGAAAATAGTGGTGTGAAAAGTGAAGAGAAAAAAGGTCACAAAAGTGTCTACAATTTTTACGCTCACATGAAATTACCCTTAAGGTGGGAGTGCCTCGCCAGCATTTCTGGGTCACTGCCTCCATCAAGCCTGTTGTCAAACTCTTTTATGAAATGTGGAAAAAAAGAAAAAAAATATTTCAAGCAAACCCCAAATAAACTAGTTAGATTAACAGGATTAGTGAGATTCAGACATTAATTCAGTGTGGCATTTCAGTCAGAAATGTGTGTACAGTATTTAGAGCGACCAGTGTGCAGTGCTAATGCTGGATAATGAAGGGATGAACAATCCAATGGCATTAAAAAGGATTGAGCTGTTTCTGTTTCCTCTCTGAACACAGAGAAACCTCACAGAGGTGAGATTGTGGCAGTTTTGCACAGATGAGGGAAGTTTGTCCACAGATGAACAAAAATGGGTAGGCTATTTAAGGATGTAGATATTATTATTTTTTAAATGATATGATTTTCACATTAATGAGGACAGTTACATCTATATTTAATTATAAAATAGTTTGACATTTTGGAAATTACACCTGTCTATTTCCTTGCTGAGAGTTAGATGAGACGATCAATACCACTCTCATCTGTCCATTAAATTAAAAGCTACAGCCAGGAGACAATTAGCTTAGCTTAGCATAAAGACTTGAAGCAGGAGGAAACAACTAGTCTGGCTCTGTCTTACCGTAACAAAATCTACCTAACAGCATCTCTAAAGCTTACCAATTAACATTTTCTCGTTTGTTTAATCCGCACTAATAAAATCATACCATAAAAGCAAGTTGCGGCTCTACTATTCCTTGGCTGGAGAAGTTACTGCCCTCAGCCAAGAAACAGTTCAACACAAAACACCCTGTGTTAACACGTTAATTAGTGAGCTTGAGAGGTTCTGGCAGGCCAATTGTGTTACCTTCAGACAGAACCAGGCTAGATGTTTTCCCCTGTTTCCAATCTTTATGCTAAACTAAGCTAGCTGCTTCTATTTTAAAGACAGACATGAGAGTGGTGTAGATCTTCTCTTACATCTTTTGACAAGAATATAAATTAATTCCCAAAATGTCAAACTGTTCCTTTTTATAAAACTACTTCTGATTCTTTACAATCCCACTGGACCGTCACCACAAATGGAGTCGAACTGCTCGCTTTCAAATGGAAAACTAACTGTGCACTTGAGAAATATTTGTGTCAAACTTTAGCCTGAATTATTTCATTGGTGTACAAAACCTGCCCTCCAGAAATATATCTCTAGAAATTGATTTGGTGAAGTGTTTTTCTATTCTTGGTCCGATGCAGACTGGTCCTGATCTGGTCTCTTTCCAGCTTTGACAGCTATTTGTTCACAAACATAATGCCAGGCAAAGCTGTCATAGCTCAAAGCATCTGCTGTATTAATATTCAGTTTTAGGGTGGAATTTTGTTTTAATGATTCATGTTGCTCCTGCTGTCTCAGCCAGTGTCAGACCATCTCTCTCTCTGCAGGTTTAGGCAGCCAACAACATGACTAAGTAAAAAAAGCTCCATCAGCTAGAAATCTAGCAGTAGTATGTATCTGCACATTTCCACAGAAGCTGTCAGTGTCAGTTAAGTCCTGCGTCTTTCCTGTTCTGGGCTGAATTAAATGTCCATGAACACAACAAAGCCTGCTTGTGTCTGATGCTGCCAGATCCCTGTGAATATGTCTTCGCTTCCCTCTGATTCTGCATGTTGATACCTCTGACTAGCTCCTAATGAACCTGTCTCATCTCACTGTGTTTGCATTGTCTACTCCTCAACTCTGAGATTATTTTCATCTTTAGAAAATGAATGCATTATTTGCAGCGTCTAGCCAGCTGTGGAATAAGCAATTACATGAACAAAAAAAAAAAAAAGAATCATGATAGCCTTTCTCATTGTCAAAAGGATAACCAAGCAACACGTGGGCGCGCATGAAACCTACTTTGTGCCCGAGCTAATTCTGTTGCTGTCATTTGCACATCAAAAGCAATTCACTCTTTCATCAAGTATAATTATATTTTAACGTCACCCTCGCAGCTTGTCTTGGAGGGGAGGAAAAAGCAAACAGATGGACAAATTTGTTGCCATGCCACTTTGGAAGAAAGAGAGGCCGGTGGCAATGGACCTGAGTCCTTAAAGAGAAAGATGATTGACAGCTGTGGTTACCATGGCGTACCCGTCAGGTCAGCCCGTGGCCAGCGCCGTCCTCGTTCAATGTCAGATACAAAGATGGAAATCTCTACAGCTCGACATGGAGCCGAGCCCTGTTCTCTGTTGTGTGGAGCTGCAGATTTATTACAGACTGGGTGCCTGGACAGAAGGGCTTACCAGGCCTGGGATTTCCGTCTGGACATGCTCTGCCTCAGCCACTTTGAGTGTGGAGTCAGGTGGTAGATCAGCTGTCTGCAAATCTTATCTGAAGACTTTATGGTGTCTGCATCCTGCAGAACAGAATAGAACACAAGGCGGACAAAGGGACTAACATTAGTGAAGCAGCACCTTTCAGTATGAGATCTCTCTTTAAAAATACAATCTGCTCGTGTGTGCAACTTAAGAGGGGAAAAAAATCCTTAGAATTCATTGTTTCACGTTATCTAGGCTGTCTTCTATTTTCTGAAACTTGTCAACCGGTAACCGTGACATCTTTCACATAAACAGAAATAAAACAGGTTTGTTATTATTAGCGGTGCCTTGAGCTATAACTGAACAAAACACAATTTGGCTGCCTTGCTGGAGCAAGAAAATCTAATCACATGCACCGCGCGTGGGTGGGGAACACACAGGAAGTACACAAGAGAGGTGAGATTCAACACAGCCACTGGTAAACACTGGTAATTTAAGTTCATTAGCCATGTTTGTTACGGTGTGGCTGCTGGTAGTCATCACCTACATCCAAATAATTTAATATTCACCATTGGAAGTTAAGACATGCTGAGTTATTAATTCCTCTCTGTGCATAAAACACATCCCCTTTTCTGTTTAATGTGCTCACTGGCTTCATTCCTTCAGGGCTGTCAGTGGTAATTTTTGCAGATGTTTTCCAGTTTTATGAGTTTTCAGGTATTAAGTCTCAAGAAATCAAATCCTATAAACTGTGCCGAAGATGGCTGAAAAAACAATATAAAAGAACCAGCTGCCAAGGATTCATACCAGCTGTTTCAAAGTAACGTGTCTGCAGAATTTCCCATCCGTCAGTAGAAATATAGATAAAATCCTCAGATTGGATTTTCATTGATCTTGAGAACTAATCATTGAACACAAAGAAACCATCAGAGGAATACTTTAGCTCAGTACTCTCTTTTTCAGAATGCTAAAATCTTTTTTTTTTTTTTTACGGACATGCTGTGAGTGCTCGGGAAGGTAAAAGCTGACCTTCTTAGGACACTGCATCTCTCGGGCCAAGCTCAGCAGCAGCTCATGTGAGATTGGATCCACCAGATTCAGGAACGCTGCGTTCTTGTACAAAATGTCGTTGAGTGAGGTGCCTTCCAAACCCAGATCCTACCAAAAAAAAAAAAAAAAAAAAGACGAAGAGAAGAGAAGAGAATAATTGAGAATAATATAGCAAGATAAAATTGTAAAAAAAAAAACAAAACATAAAGCAATAATCACAATTAAGCATCTAACAGTCTTACTTTGCACCTGAGAAACATTTGCATTACTGATGAAAACTTTGCCTTGCTGTGTCGAGGGCAATGTGACTTGAAATGGAAAGATAAAAGTGTTTTCTTTTAAATATTCATTAAAGGAGACAGAAGCTTTTTATCTAGAGTAGGAGAGTGAAGTCTAGGGGGAATCACATGGAACACTGTGTTTTGGCATTTATAATCACACCTCAATGGCACTGAGCCACAGTGCATATCCCAACATGCCACAGTGCATGCTGCTTGCATAAACTAAACCACTCTGCTTTCATTTTGGATATGATGCGAAAACCTTATAAATAGATTGACTGTGCATGCTCCATTATGATCGTTCAATAACTTCCTGGATTAAATCTCTTAGCTGTTATCAATGCATGCATATCTCTATACTCAATAATATACATAATAACACCATTTTTTCTTGTTTTATTACTTTTTTCACATCATAGAAACATGACAGTTATATTTATAAATGTTAGAATTTGAGTAAATGCGATTTGTAAAGTTGTGCAGCACATCAATCCATCCGCAAAGATGTCAGAACTGAAAGATGTCATGGCAGGCTACTCAGAAATATGACAAATCCAAAGTGATGTGCAGTAAAAACAAATCAAACCATCTAAAAGCAGGAGTTTTCAAATGACCTTTTGTGCGTGCTGACTGAGACAGCCAGCGATGCAGCTGTGTGTACTGAGCTGTACAATCTGCCTTCATCAACAAGTCCATCCTCGAGATCCTAATGAGGTAGACTATGATGACAAGCACTTGTGCAGTCCATGCACCTTTAATAAGGGAAGCAAGCCTTTGAGACATGTATGCACACACCTGCACACACATTTCTTTCTTCTTCTTTTTTTTTTTTGCACAACACAAGCAGCATTGATTGTAATAGACAGTTTGAGTGGGAGGTTGGCAGCTCCACATTACTGGCTTCCCTTTTAACAAGGGCAACAGTAAACAGACTCAACCCAAGGCCGCTTAGAAGCAACTTCTGCCCTTCTGAGAAAAAAGGTTTAAAAATATCTCCCTTTCCCTTTCTGAATTTAGACACGATCAATTGTCATGTGCACGCCCAGCATGAAGCCATGAATCCTTCCCATATCTGCAGCAGAGCTCAGATCTTTTCATATCTGTAGCAGAGCTCACTGTTACACACCATTTAACTGCCATGAACCGCTTTTAAATTCGAGAACAGAATCTCGGCGACATCTGCCTGCTTGCAACGCTGCGATTAAAGATAAAGTAGGGCTTATTTAATAAAAGTAGAGCTCATTTAGAGGAAGCAAGCCCATGTCCCTTGTGATGTGGCTGTCATGGAGCCTAGGCTATCCAGTTTATCTCCTCGGCTTGATTAAGGAGGTTCCACTCTCTCCTGTGTCGAGGCTTCAGAGTAATTAACACGGGATTGGCCGACAGCTAAAAGACAGAGGATGGCCTGAGGGCAAGCAAACAAATGAGATCACCAAGGCTGCTGTCACATCTTCAATGCACCTACAGATTCTGTTACACATGTTGTAATGATGCATATCCCACAGCGGATGAAAACAACTTCTGATAGAAATATAGCAATACTGACTCAGTATAATGTAAGTTTTGTGTAACGTATTCTAGGTTATGTATCTATTGCTGCAATTGTCATCTTTTTAGAAAATAACATGATAGCTTGATGACAATGCATTTTTTGTATGATCCAGTGGATTTGAGCAATTTTCATCAGCTAAAGAGGCAAGAAAATCCCTCAACTCCTAGAAAAACATCTCTTCTTAACATGAAAATCGCCAAAGGTTGCACATGACTACAGCAATACGCAAAACAAAGGCGTCAAAAGTAAAGGCCACTGTAGATTTTCATTTCTGCAACCTTATTTTTGCAGCAAGAGTTAATGAGCCCTTTTGGAGCTGAATAATATATTTTTTTTAATTGCGGAACACAGGACTCCAGGGCGGACAACATTGTTGATGCTACAGCACAGGCTGTTACAGAGGAAGGGAGGGAGGGACATAAGGAGTGGAGAGGGATGGAGGGGGCAGGTCACTCTAATGGGAGTGTTAGAGCAGCCTAAGGAGAGGTGAGATTCTAGCTATAGTAGAGGAAACAAGGACAGAAGTAGAGAGGATGGTGGAGCTGATGAGATGATGGGACGTTCAAGGAGGTTCAAGTCCACAACCCAACCCTATAGATAATGAAATTTAGGATAATGCAATAACACATAGCACACAATTTGACCCTTTCCTCATTTAGAGCGTGGGTCATCCTTTCAAATCAGATGTCAACACAGAGCACGTTTACTCACTGTGAAAGTGAACACTGTGGTGAGTCACACACTGTGTCTGCCACTGAAACAATGTGTCACAGGTACACTGCCCTGTGAGTGTCCTACTTGCTATAAAAACATAGACTTCTGAAGGAAGTGCATGGATGTGCATGCAGTCACCTCACAGGGGAAAAAGAGTGATGTGTGGGACTGGGAACGGGTCAGAGGTCAGAGGTTGGGAGGGGTGGGGGTCAGGGGTGCAGAGCAGAGCATGCAGGAGAGTGAGGCACTTGTGGCACTCAAGATGCTGAAACTAGACATGCAGAGCTGGATTCATAGACAGGGACAGCTACTGCACGTCCTCCATCTGTTGCTCTGGGGTTGTTTATAGGATGTGTCGCTGCATCAGCATCAAAGCAGGCTAAGAGCAGTATGGTGCACACACTGTATGTAAACAGGTCTGACTTTACTGCACTCAGAGTGAGCTTTGTGCATGTTTGTCCTTACCTTCCTCAGTAATTTGAGCACGTCGGTCGCCTGCTCGATCCTGCGATCACGGAGCAGCTTCTGTATCTCTTTGATCCACGACACTCGCCTCATGTACGGGCTATGGTTGGTCCTCCGCAGCATCCCAGGCAGCTTGTCTGATTTCAGCATCAGTGCAAACAGAAAGTCCCCGCCGCCCCGACCGCCCCTGTCGCTCTCTCCCGCGTTATCTAGAAGCTTGCGTCGCTTTTTGGAGAAATTCTCATTGTCCAGGCTGCTCTGCCTGCTCAGTCTGGAACCCATGTTATTATTATGATTATTTCTACAGATGCAGTTAGGGGGTTGTGTTCTCAGCTCAGGCTATACTACCAAAAAGCTAAACCCATGATGAGCTCTCAGTATCCAGCAAGCAGATGCTCCTCAGTGGACGGTGTAACAGCGCCGTGTTGTCTGGCGCTGCGTTGGTGACTGTCAACAGACTGAAGATCCAGTACACAACCACACAATATCCCTCGACAGTCTAATCTATCACGGCTCTCTAGTACACTAGTCGCACATTCCTATTTTGATTCCCTTCCATCGCGGGCTACGTGCGCCTGGCTCGGATGCTGAGGATGCTGAGGCTGCTTCATCCTCCGGCCGTCTCTGCTTTTTTACGCTGCTGTTTAGATTCGTGCAACGTGGAGCGTCCGACCAATCCCAGCATCTGGTGCCCACTGCGCGTCTCTCCTCCCAGGCTCAAAATTCCCCTTTGTGCGGCTAATAAAAGAATAAAGAATGTCAGTGTTGTTTAAAAAACAAAAATCTTAGGCAGCCATGCGTCCAATGACAATCTGTTAAATCACGCCGAAGTCCTCTCAATAACTGCAAAGATATGAAAACACACAGCTTGAAGGATGTGTATCTGAGGTCAGAGCAACTTAATGGTTTTTCCCCCTCTGCAGCTGCACAAATTTGTGTTTTGCCACTGGCCTTGAGCTTTATAAATATGATTCTTTTTTTCTTTTGGCACTTGTTGTCAGTCAGCTATTGCAAGAGCTGTCAAATCCTGTTTGCATCTGTCACAACTCTTTGGAGAACATTCATGCCCCCAGTATATCTTTATGTCATTTGGATAAGCATCTTGTTCAAGGGACCTCAGGGGTCATTAATAGGGGACCCAAGGATGCATCCAGCTGTATGTGGGTCAGCTTCATGTTAATCTAAGTCACTGGAATATGTTAGGAGTTTAGATGCTTCACAGCCCCCTCCACACCTGCACTATAAGTAATTGAATATTACGTCAAATATAAGTGTATAGCTTTTCTCAGATTGCATGAGATTCAATCTTATTAAAAGGAGTTTAGTGGTGTAGTGTGTGTCTATTTTGTAGCATCACTGTGAGTTTAGACACTTTGATCTTGATTTGACCTTAGGATTCA
This sequence comes from Rastrelliger brachysoma, assembly GCA_024605115.1. Lineage (NCBI taxonomy): Eukaryota > Metazoa > Chordata > Actinopteri > Scombriformes > Scombridae > Rastrelliger > Rastrelliger brachysoma. The sequence goes on from JANJYP010167338.1 coordinate 19,139, forward strand.
GCAGGGCAGTAGATGTGCTCTCTAATAAATATTTCCCCTGGCTGCTATACACCTTCTCTGTGCATATTTTCTTAATTATGATTGACTGGTGTCCTGAATTTAATGTACCATCCCTGTGCTACTAATTTGTTCTGTCAGTGCTCTCACTCTCTAAGCAGCACTGATTGAATGACTCATTTTCACAACATGAATTGAGCCAAATTGTCTATTAAGATGTAGGAATCTTCATAAAACAAAATGTCTTTGTGTTTGAAAGCTTAGAAATGTGGTATTTAATGAAAAGTTATCTTAAGTTACTATTATTCTATTTAAAACACTGTTAGAATCAAATGATAAACCTTGACAATAATGTCTTCTTCAAGTTTAGATAGAGCAGTTGCTTCTAAGAAAATCTGAGCGATGATTAAGAGGGCAGGAAACTAGTAAAAAAAAAAAAAAAGAAAAGCCACACAAGCTATCTTTCTTTCTGAACTTAATTTGATCTCTTTGTATCTCTACAAATTCTTAATAGGAGGGGCGTGAGGTGTTAGGGGAGGTGGTGGGACAAAAAATTATTTGGCTGATCTGATCATAACCAGGGACAAGTAGTCAAACGTAAACATCCTTCAAAAGAGATCATAGGCCAAAAACACAAAGAACTACTGAGATAGAGAACATAACTGCACATCATACATGCATTCAAAAACACATTTGTGCTGAGAGAGGAGAAGCTGAACCTCCAACTTAAAGTACTGTCCACCTATATAGAGCCCCTATCATTAAAAGGACTGCAGTCAACCATGAAAGCACATGACATCACCTCCTTTCCCATTGTAGCCACCTCTCTGCTATAAGTGTTTCTGCGGGCTGGGTTTCACCTGTCGCTGACGAACAACAACAGTGTGTCATTTGATTTGCTTCTGAGATTATAGAAGCAGACAACTCTTCCCCTTTATTGTGTAAAAAAACAACTGGAGGGAAACCTGGTGGGTATGAGAATATCCCTTCTAGCAAAGTCAAAATGAAACTTATAAGCCACTATCTGCGGGATAAAAATATAAAGCGCTCCAGCTGATATTTAATAAAACAACCACCTGCCAGTGACAGTGATGTGTGCGCAAAAGCCAAAGGAAACCTTTTGTGATCTGCAACAAACACATATATAATTGTCCTCTTCTGCTATAAATCAGCTGTCCATTAGATAAACTTCCCTCCTTGGGGCAGCTCTGAACCTGGGAGATCCAGAACAGCATAGTAGTGATTCGATTTATACACAATCACAGTGGCAGCAGTATAGCAGAAGCCCACAGGCTCCTCTGACAGTGCTTTATCAGTGTGGCCCAGCAACAGGAGTGCACGGTGGATTAGGTGAGGTAACACACAAGGGTATTTGCTGTTGAGAAGCTCCTGTCACCGACGCTGCCAGCTTGGACCTATGCTGCCGGGTGAAAGCTCAGGCATCTCAATCGGTCTGAGGATGCCTGCAGAATAAGCCAAATAGACTGTGACACGGCTACTGAGCATGGCAACGCCGTTGGCTGAACCAATCACATGGCCCCGAGTCAGAGCTGAATGCCGCATGCATCTGTAAACAGATCACTCTCACCTTCAATTTGGCAAGCTTTCCAGATTGATATCAGAATGAAATAGAAGGTTATAGAAGACACGTGTTTCACTCAAAAGTGAGAAAAAAAGGAAGCATCCATCATTTGACAAAAGTGATGTCTGCTTTTACAAAAGAGATTGAGCCACAGCAAATGATACAGTATATACAGTAGGTACGAGGAGAGCATTTATGACCTTTACCCTTCAACCTCCATCTTCCTCTTTGCTTCTTTCTCCGTCATCATGTCTTTTCTGCCTATAGCTTTGAAAAACATTTAAAGCACATGGTTATTATCCAGAAGCCATATGCTTATCTGAATTGGGCAGCAAACAGGACAGTGTCACACCCAAACTTAGTCACACCTGAAAACCAAAGATGATGCATCACGCTGAACCCGGTCATACTAAACACTTTGTCATTGTTGCTGCTGTCACACTGTGTCCAGAGCCAGCTGAATGCCCAACTTCCTTCTTCTTTCTTCTTTTTGTCCGATATTCTCCATCTATTTGTCCAAAAATATTACAACAAAGGTGAGTGAAATTTCTCCTCTCCCTTCTTGAGAAGAAACAAAAATATGCTTTTTCACTTTGATATTCATCAGATGGTTCAGTTACCCATGATAGGCGACGTCTCTAGGAGAAGACGCTTGTTCCTGAGCTGAGGGATCCTGACTGACTGTCAAGTATGTTGAATTTCCTGGGCAGGAAAATGGTTGGAAAGTCCCTGATTGCTGGTCTGGTGGTCCTTCTGGTGGCTGCAGTGAGCCTGTTCCTGGGGGTGTTCATGGGCTTGGGGAAGAAAAACACACCTCCCCCCTCAGATCACTTCTACCCGAGGGCTGCTGTGGCTGCTGATGCTGGAACATGTTCAGAAATTGGGAGGTAAGAAGACTTTTGTTTGTTCTGAATTTGACACAAATACATGCTCTGCTTCTGCATGTGCATATGGTGTGTGAGAGCTTCTCATAAATGTATTCATGTGTCTTAAGGGACATTTTGAAGAAAAACGGTTCAGCTGTGGATGCTTCCATCGCTGCCTTGCTATGTGTTGGCCTTTTAAACGCTCATAGCATGGGCATTGGAGGAGGGCTCTACTTTGTCATCTATAACGCCTCCACAGGTGAGCATGCATCATTGGTTATAATGTCTTAACAAAGTTCTTAACTCCCTCATCAATCTGTTCTCATTTTCTGCTCAATAGGGAAGGTGGAAACCATCGATGCAAGGGAGACAGCACCCATGAACGCCACCGAAGACATGTTCGGCAACAACACCAAGCTTTCTCGTACAGGTAGAAAGTAGATGCAAGCTACTGGAATATCTCCCAGGGACAGAGGAGACAGAAATTAATTAAATTCAGATCTGACTTATGCTCTGTAAT
>JANJYP010167347.1:0-17649 GCA_024605115.1 Rastrelliger brachysoma
CCTACAGAATTTCAGAGTGTTTACTTGTCATTAGGTATGAAGCCCTGGTTCGAGGAAACGTGGAATATGCTGTGGAATACAGAGAGCGAATCTACATTTTTGAGACAAAGCAGAAACAGGACAAGTTTTTAAGGTGTGAAAATAGCGCTATTTGTTCATGCATTCATAGGTCTCTTTGCTTCTTCTTATAAAGACAACTGACTTTGTCATGTACTGGTCCATTCAGTGAAACCTGGTGTTGATACATTTTATNTCTCTTTGCTTCTTCTTATAAAGACAACTGACTTTGTCAAGTACTGGTCCATTCAGTGAAACCTGGTGTTGATACATTTTATTCCAAGGGCTCCTGAAACCTACTGGGAACAGAAGTTACCTAGTAAAGTTCCTCCTCTTTGTGAGCCTGTACCCCTCACCTCCCTTCCAACCTTGGGCTACCTGGAGCAGGTCAGATATATTCAAATAGTCCTGAAAATAGAGTGGTAGTCTGTAGTAGTCCTGTCTGCAGAGATTTGTACTGTCAACATTTAACATAGATTTCTAGGATGTTTCTTTGAGATTGCTGTCCTGCTTTGACTTAAGCCTGTCATTTTAGGGTGTGGCAGTGGCAGTCATCAAGGCCATGACAGCTGTTGGATGTCTCAAGCCGAAGTATCCCTTCCTTAGTATACAGAGATCAGCTCTCTTGTATGTGGCCTACTATCTGAAAGGTAAACATAATACCAAGGTACACCTTTGTTCAAAATAAATCATGTTTGAATTTATTAAACTTAATAATTATGATGTTAAGGATATTAAAGTGTTTCCTAGATGTGGGTGTCCCAATCCTTCATAATGAATCATTTTTGACAATCAAATACACTTTTTTTCTTTATGATAACTTTTTACTGTTGCATCAATAGTGCTGTTTGTGTTGTGACTTCTCTACAGCTTTCAACCACCAGAGCCCAGATTACATTCGGCAGAAGTACAAAAAGCAGCTGGCCACATTTGAAGAGAATTGTGCACTCATTCCTTACCTGAGCTCATCAATGAAAGGCAACTACAGGCCACCCAGTGAACGTCCCATTGACTTTGAGTTCAAACTGATCAGGTTTCTGGCATTGGAAGACCTTTCAGGAGCAGTGGTGTGATGTGGCTTTGCCTGTTATTTTATTATATGATGTGATGAACTGTGTGATAACAGTCATCCTTGATATATTTTAAATAACTTAATATTTTGTGTTATTGAGTGTGGTATGTATGCATCATCAAGAAATAAATATTTTGCTTGGATTGTTACTTAACTGTATGGCTTGGCCTCTTGACCTTTCCCTTTCTTGCATTTTATTTGGAAATGACAGATACATATGACAATTTTGATTTTTGTTGTTGTTGCTTTTTTTCTAAACAGGCATATTATCCAATCTTGAAGCCTTGTCATGTGTTACTGAATAGTTTCTATCATCGAATCTGATTTAAAAACATTTAAGATGTAATTNTCTAAACAGGCATATTATCCAATCTTGAAGCCTTGTCTTTAGAGCGTCATGTGTTACTGAATAGGTTCTATCATCGAATCTGATTTAAAAACATTTAAGATGTAATTGTTTTTGAATGCTATTGTAATTGTTTTTGAACGATATTAAATTAAAATTCAGTTTATACTATATATGATGTCATATATATGATCCCGTTTATTCGCGCGATATTTCACTGGGAATAGCAGGCGCGAATTCGACAGCCCCAGGTCTGGTTCTCCTCCCATCAGCTGTGCTGTGCTGAACCGGCTGCTGTGGGGTAAGTTTGGAAAAGTGCTTTTCCGTACGTTAAGTCCTTGCAGCTTCCTATAGCGACTTGCAACTAACTATAAAATACCCATGTGTTGTTCGTGCCAGTCGTTGTGTTGTTTAGCATATAGCGCTAGTTAGCTACCGTGGCTAACTGATCTGCGTTAACTACGTTTCAATTGTTATTGTTTTAATTTACGATAACTAACATTAAATATACGTTCACCACTCGGTTAGTATTTTTAATCACACGTGGGTCGACGAAAGAAATGTAACTGCCTACCTAGGTCAACAAAAGTGTGTTTACATTGTTCTAGCTGTTGAACAAAAGTCGCTGTCAGACAAAGTTAAGGTCAGCCTGCCTAGAGGTAAAGGCTAACGACTTTATTCAGTTTCACTTTCCTTTTACCCATAACTTACAGCACCGTGATAGAGCGCCCAATATGTCTAAAAGGAAAAGCAGTTCTGTCAGTGACAGACCCCACAAACAACCTAGACCCGTGGAAGAGGAAGAGGAAGACGAACATGTTGTTGGTAGGGAGCAGGAAGATTCACTGCTGAGTAAACAGGTATGTAAAAGTCGCTGCCATGCTGTTGTTGGTGTTACTGCTGTTGTTAGGGTTACAAGAATAATAAGCTATCAGTATATTTAACCCGTTCATATCCTGTATATATGTATGTATTGTATTCAAATGGAGTGACATAACTAACCTGTGTTTAGATGCGATGTGGTGGCGAGGTGGTGAGTGATGCTGGGATTGTGGAAAGCATCACACTGAAGAACTTCATGTGCCACTCTCTTCTTGGCCCCTTCACTTTTGGTCAAAATGTCAATTTTATCGTTGGCAACAATGGAAGTGAGTGAAACCACTTGAGTAGTGTGTTATTTGGGGAAAATATGAACAATATCTATTTTCTTTAACAGAAATGAACAGAAATCTTTGTTTTCTTTCTCAGAAATCACGTTTTATGAACGTCTGTTTCTATGATAAGCCTATCATGTCCTGTTAATTTGCTATATGATGGTTTTCAGGCTCTAGCAAACTACCATAGGGCTCACCACTGTTAGCATCTTTTAACCAGAGTGAAATGCAACATGTTATATGTTAATGAATTCAGACTCATATCAGTGTTTAGCCTTTGCAGATGATATTAGTAACATGCATACACATATATTGATCTGGTGATGATTTTATTGAAAAACATAATAGTTACTGTGCACTGTGTCTTGTTTTCTGTGCGAAAATTGCTTGTGTAACAGGTGGAAAGAGTGCTGTCCTGACAGCTCTCATAGTTTCCTTAGGCGGGAATGCACAGGCCACAAACAGAGGATTGTCACTCAAAGGTTTTGTGAAGGAAGGAGAAAGGTAAATATTTCAATACATCATCTGATGTACAATCTTTTTTGTCCAGGGGCAGTGGTGTTGTTGCCTTGTGGCTCTGCCAGCCCCACTCTGTGCTATAAGAAATTCTAATTTTAAACAAATATTCCTATATGTCAGGCCTTAAACACTGATGATTTTTTAAAGCTGCATCTCTTCAATCATAATAGATTTAATGTTTGTTTCTCTTTTTTTTTAGCTCAGCTGATGTGTCAATCACTCTGCATAACAAAGGAAAGGATGCTTACAAACCTGAGGTGTATGGTCCATCTATCATTGTAGACCTGAGAATAACACGTGATGGGTTAAGAACCTACAAACTCAGGAGTAAATCAGGTAAAGATGGTGAAGACACCACTGCTATAATTTTGTACAGTAATATACAGAATCATATTTCTCCAAGTAAGTTTAAGGTTAATTGCCTAAAAAACACTATTTTTTCGCCTTCTCTTTTAGGTCAGATTGTATCAACCAAAAAGGAGGAGCTCTTGTCCATCCTGGACAATTTTAATATTCAGGTATGAACTGAGTAAATCTTGTAGCTGTACAGTGTTGTTTAAACGTAATTACTTTAATAACTTAAATATTGCCTCTTCAGAAGGTGGGTACTGTTGAACCTGCACCTTCTTTCCTCCTTGGAGGCCTAAGTTGGGTTGCATTCACTGAACCTATTCAGATAGATCATTAGTGCAGGAAAAATCTGTGTTAGTATGTGGTTTGGAAGGTGTGTAACATGTTTTCTTCTGAAGGTCAACAATCCTATGTCAGTTCTCACTCAAGAAATGAGCAAGTACTTCCTGCATTCCAAAGGAGAGGGGGACAAATACAAGGTTAGTTTAAAGTGATTAAATATGATGACAGTTAAGTGAGAATCTTTTGTTTTGTAATCTTTGTTTCGTAAGTACAAGGCAGATTTTATTGCATTTTTTTTTCTGTTCGTTTTGCTCAGTTTTTTATGAAAGCTACCCAGCTGGAGCAGATGAGAGAGGACTTTGTCTACATCAAAACCACCAAGCACGTCACAGAAGATAAAGCAAGTCAACATAGTGAAGTAAGAATCTGTTTTTTTTAATTTGTGTGACATTTTCATATTTAACTATATTCATGGTAGACTACATTCCTTGTGGATAGGAGTTAGATATTATAGTTACCCCTCTTCGTTTAATACCCATATGTTTCTATGGCTGTTCCAGAGCTTGAAAGACACAAAGCGGAGGTACCTGGAAAAAGAGGACCGTTACAAGAGCCTGGCATCCCTTGACGAAATGTGCACCAAACTAGAGGAGTTACAGAATCAGATGGCTTGGGCTTTGGTGAGGTCCTTTTCTCAAAAGAAAACAAATTTTGAATTGCAACCCACTTCATCCATTTCCTGTGCCTTTATGCAACTGAATCACTGCAGTAATTACTGAAAAAAATAATAATCTAAGGGGTACTGACTTTGACTTAAATGTACAGGTGACTGAGATGGAGAAGGAGTTGGAGCCGATGAGAGAGAAGCTGCGATCAGACGCACGTTCCACTGAGAAATTTGATGAGAAAGTGGAAGAGTGGAAGGTATAAATATGACTTATTTAGTTCATATAATTGATATTGAGTAAACTCCTCCTTTTTTGTGATTTTTGGTTGTTGTTTTTTAAGGATAACATTACTTTCATCGAGAGTGTGTGTTTGTATTATAGTATTACTCCTCTTCTACCCTCTGCCATAAAATACTACTTTTTTGATTTGCTTTTATGTAAAACTGTAGAATAAGGTTGAGGGGGTGGAGAAGAAGTACAAGCAAATCCAGGAACAGCTGGAGGCGATCACACAGCAGATCCAGGAGCTCCAGCCCAAATGTACTGAACTTAAGGCAGAGGCCCAAAAACGAAATACCCTTCTCAAGTCAAGCGAGGTAATATTTCAGAGTTTTGTATAAAAAGTGTAAGTCCTTTTTAGATGTTACTATTGGTATGCTCTAAGTCAAAGTAACTTGATTGTGTTGCTAACTGGCAAATATTGCTTTATTTTACAGCGCAAAATTGCATCTAACTTTTTCTACTAGTCACATACTTGTTCTCTGATCTGCATTTTTGTTTACTGTCATCAAGAGATATACAACAGAACTTAATTAATCTTTTTGCTAGGGATTGCAAAAAATTTACAACAATAGACTTCCTGCTTTGTCAGCTTCTAAGATTTAACCTAGCGTAGCGCTGTTTACATGTACTGGCATCCTTGCAGTGTGTGTTGTGTTACTTTGTAAAGACTAGTATTCAAACTCTTCAATTATTTGGGAACTGTAGGTCACAGTCCATAGATGCAAGGCAAACCTGAGGGAGCTGGAAAAGGACAAGGTTCAACTGTCATCAAGAATAGATGATCTCAACCTAAGGTATGAGTATTTGCTGTGTCAGCTGATACAGTGAGCGGTGATCTGTGATGACCACCGTGCACTTTTTGTCCTTCTTTCAATTGTTGTCATCACCTTTTTAATCCCTCCAGCATCAGTCAGACATCAGGAACACAGAACCAGGCCAGGAAAGACCGTATGCAGCAAATCCAGACTGATCTGGACAAACTGAGACACCATATCTCCACTCTTGGCCAACAGATTGACCAGTACCAGCACGCCTGCCACCGGGCTAAAGAAGAACAAGGAAAAATGAGGTAAGGTGTGAGAAACTTGGCATAACAAATTAGTGTTAGTTACTGTGGGCAGCTTGAAGAAACCCATGTCTGACTGCAAGTATACTTCAGTCTCTCATAATAACTACTTTTATTGAACAATATATCATTCCAGAAATCAATATCTAAATAAATCCATCAATCTCTATAAAGTGCACACTAGCACCTTTCTTATGTAAATAAGCATGCATATAAACACAATGGGCAATACTGAGGTCAGCAAAAATTATGTCATGTCTATTTATCATTTCATAAATCAATAACATAATAATTGGGACAGTTCTAAATAATAAGTATTAAGGCAAAGAGAATATCATTAACCAACCATACTAGAATGTAAACCTATCCCATACTAATGCAATACTGCCTGTTACTTGCAAACATTGATATATAGACCAAAACAAGTTCAAAATAGAAATAAAGGCTAATTTTAGATTATTATCTCTTTACCATCCCCTAAAATAAACCACATTGCATTGGGGAATAAATAGGTAATAGTCTTGAACATAATGAAATACCCATCACCAATTTTTGACCACAGGAGGGAGCAGGAAGCGCTCCAAAGGTCCATCGAAGCCAACAACAGAAACCTGCAGACAATGGAAAGCAGTCGATCCAATCGCCTGCGGCGCTTTGGTGAACACATGCCTCCACTCCTCAACGCCATCCAGGAAGCTCACAAAAGGGGCCAGTTCAAGCACAGACCCCGAGGACCTCTGGGTAAGACTCATGTTCAAGTATCAGGCAATGAGGAGCAGAATTTATTGTTCTCACAGTATATAGTTTCTTTATAGTTATTTAACATCCCTTAGTAAATGGGTAAATGCCTTAAAAAGTGAAGGAATCTTATTATAATGTTATTATAACATGTTCTCCCATCTGAGCAAGATTTGACATCTGTGACAAACTGCATTCCTAACTTGCCTTCTATTTTTACATGTTTTTCTCTTCTACAGGTTACCTTATTAGCCTGAAGGACCCAGAACATGCCCTGGCTATAGAAGTATGTCTTAAAGGCCAGCTGCATGCCTTCACTTGTGACAACCATGAAGACGAGAAAGTGCTGTTAGGGATTATGACCAAAGTCTTCCCCACAGGCCGAAGACCTGCGATCATTACCAGCCCTTTTCTCCCGCACATCCATGATACGAGAAAAAGGTAAGGGTAGGACACTACGTTAATGCTAGTCTCAGATGTTATGGTATATTGCCTGGAAAAAATCATTTGGTATGTGATGTAGGGATGACATGTTTTAAGATTTACACAGGCTCATAAGCTTCAAAAAGAAAAGCTTGCTTGGAAAATAGTTTGAAATGGGGCTACATGATATTAGAAAAACATGCAATATGCGATAATACTTCCAAGCGTTGCAATGACGATATGACTTGCAATAAATAAACAAATACTCAAGTACATGGTGTCGATATCTTACTGCTTTAGATTTGCTACTTATTATCTTCTATCATGTGAACGAATATATAAGTGTCAAGCAGGTCAGTTCCCTCCACTGGCAATTTGAATACTTACTGATTGCCAAATGCAGCCTGTGGCCAAAAACAAGTCTGACCCAGTAATTTAGCTCAGTGGCCTTAATTGGCATGTTGTCCATGGTGGTAGAGCAAAAGACTGTCCTACCACCACAGAAGATGAAGGCAGTCTTTTGTGATGTCTATACTGTGCATTTTGATATTGTGATGACGGTGCATTTGTAATATATTGTGCAGCCCTCGTTTGAAATGCACCTTAACACACAAAGTTTAAGGATTAAACTAAAGGAGTGGTTTGAAAAATGAGTACTGTTTGGAAATGTGGAGGTTTTTATTCTGCTGTGTTACTAGAGTACATTAACTTGTCTTTGAACTGACAACAGGTGGCTGCAATACTTGATTTTCATTTAAACAATGCAAGAATATCTGAGCAGACTGTTAATCAAAAGAGGTCTTTGTTTGTGTTTTTTCTGTCAGGGCGGTGAATCACCCTAACTACCCCTCGGTGCTTAAAGCTCTTGACATTGAGGACCCGGTTGTGTCAAACTGCCTGATTGACCAAAGAGGGATTGAGAGCATTCTGCTAATAAAGGTTACAAGCAATTCATTCACAAGGAAAGTCACTATCAAGACACTTTACAGACAGCCCTCAGCTTTTGTTACCATACTAAAACATATAGTAACAAAAGCTGAGGACTGTCTGTAAAGACTGGTTAGACAAGGCAGTGCATGATGTAATATGATATGCTATGATACAAATTCATTTGACATAAATGATGACATACAAATGATTTAGTGTGTATAGATATTTTGTGGACATGGATTTTGTTGTTTCTTTGTTTTANGTGATATGCTATGATACAAATTCATTTGACATACAAATTATTTAGTGTGTATAGATATTTTGTGGACATGGATTTTGTTGTTTCTTTGTTTTACAGAATAGAACAGAGGCTCGGAGAGTGATGCAGGGCAAAAACCCTCCTCAGAACTGCAACCAGGCTTTCTCCAAGGAGGGGGATCAGATTTTTAATAATCGCAGTTATACTGCTGAGCAGACCAGGGCCAACTATCTCTCAGGAGATGTTGAGGAAGAGATCAGGTATATGTGTATCTTGTCCTATTTTACAGTTACTAGGATATACTGCACATATCACATCAGGGAATGCTCTTATTTTTTTTTACTTTATGTCTCTCTCACTGTCTGTTTCCTGTGTCTCTTGGTTCTTCTATTTTCAGGCACTTGCAAAGGGAGATAGAGAACCAGAAAGCTCAGGCAAATCGCTTCCAGCAACAAATGAAGAAGTTAGATGATGAGATCAAACAGAATGAAGGGCTGCAGAGAAGAGCGCACATAGAACAGAAGACAACCAAAGTAATGTTTTTACCACACATACAGTAATGTCATGAAATTATAAAGTATGAAATAATGAAGATGGCAACACGTACTTGAACATGATTTCATGTCTAAATGCTTATTCTCTGAATATCAGACATTGAAAGTAACTGCGTCCACATTGTAGGTTTACATCAATATTTGAAGATAAAATGTGTTTTTTCATGCTGATTTTTAAAATGATTTTAAATATACGTATTTAGATGGAGAATGTTACATAATACCTTTGGTAGTTTTATTCTGCATTTTAGTTGAATATAATCTAATGTTTAATTTTCAAATTTAGCACCAGTATTCATCAGACCTTCTCACAACAGTTGAATACATTATTTAATTAAAAAAAATTAAACCTCAAGATGAAATTAGTTATGAATAACATTTAAGAAGAATAATGTTTAATCAAATATGGAATGGAAATGGGACTGGTTGATTAATCAGTAACTGACAGAAAATCAGTTTTAATTGATTTTGATCATTTGAACAGTTAATGTAAATATTTTCTGGTTTTCTTGTTCTTCTGTGACAATAAAAAATGTTATCAGCTCTGAGAAATTGTGATAGGCAGTCTCATAATCTCGAATGATTAATCAATAAAATACACTGATCAGTAAAGAAAAAATGTTAGGTGCAACCTCATTTCTGCTCTTATATGACTTTGAATGTGCTCATGAGTTTTGTGCATGTCTTCTAGGATAAAGCCACAAAGCTACAACTGGAGTTGACAGACCTGCAGAATGTAGAGGAGCCCCAGTCAGAGGACCTCAAGCCCCTGGTTGGTACAGAACCCCCACATTATAATGAAATGCACAAGCCTGACTCATTGCACCTGTACCCATCTCAGTAGATATACATATCAACTGAACTTACTATTCAAGTTTGAAATTATTCTCAGTGAATTTACATTCCACCTACTAACAGATGCTCTTTGTGATATGCTGCTGTCACTGCTCTACCACAGGAGGAGGATCTTCAGGAAATTTTGAGTAAAATCTCTTCAAAGCGTGCAGAGCACGAGGAAGCACGAACTCAGATGGCTGAACTCAAGGACTTATATGACAAGGCAGAGAGAGAGCACAAGCAGCACAAAGAGAAGATCAACACCATGGCTGAAGAGGCTGACTCAATAAAGGTTAGCATAAGATTAACGTTGCATTGCTTAAAAATTCTATTCAGCTAAAGAAGTTATTAATTGTACCTAAAGGTGACTGTATCCGCGTTATTTGGTTACTTCAGAAAACGGTCTCAATTGCTTCCAGCAACAGATGTCCTCTGACTATGAGTCAGGAGACATTTATTACACTAAAAGTGAAATAAAAATGGTTTGTCTGTTCTTTCTGTCCTATTTAAGGATGAGCTGAATAAGACTGATCAGGAAATGATGAAGTGCAAGCATCACAAGAAACACTACGACGAGAAATACAGTGTCCATCTCCGAAACATCCAGACCCTGAAAGGCACTCTGGAAAGCAAGGAGCAGGAACTGCAAGTATGTTGTCAAATACTGACATCACAGGTTCTTTTTAATTTCTTTTTTTCTCTAAAAGTGTGTGTAGTAGAGTTTACTTCTATGCACTGCTTTGCCTCTGACTGTTTGGACTCCAGTCTAGTTTTATAGCACTTACTCACATCGTTCTCTCCTGACTAGATCTTTGCTTATGTTGTATAAGCGCTCAGATTTGCAATCACTTTGTTTCAGAAGGTACTATTGTACTACTCAAACTGATTTTGTTTATTTGTTTCACTCTGTGTTTCAGGCATCTATATCCAAGGCCGAGGAGATCTGCCCAGAGCGCCTAGAAGTGCGTCGCACAGCCAGGAGCCTGGACACTGAGATCAATCGACTCAAAGTTAAAATCTCGACCCAACAGGAACAACAAGGTGACCGTGAGGAGGTTGTAAGGTATGTTACTTTGACTGCATGACTGCTGCATAAGCTACAGTACCACTAAAAAATATATACTCTTTAACATTAGAATTTTCTCACTCATTCATCTTCACATCTAGGCAGTACCGTGAGGCACTGGAGAGTTATAACAACATGGCACAGCAGATGAAGAACCTCAGCAGCTTCATTAAAAACCTGGACCGTGTCTTGAACCACAGAGTGCAGGTTTACTCTGATTTCAGGAGGCAAGTTTGAAGCAGTGATAACCATGCAACACACTGATATATAGTTGATGAAATGTGTTATGGAAAATTACCTCCAAGCTACCAATTTGACACTCCTTTTCATTTTGTCTACCTACTGTATTATATTTTCTTGATGTGCACCGTCCATCTTCATCCATCTGAGCATTTTTCTCTGTATCTTGGTGTCTCAGGTTCCTTTCGGCCCGCTGTAAATACTACTTTGATAGCATGCTGGCTCAGAGAGGATACACTGGAAGTATGACCTTTGACCACAAAAATGAAACACTCTCCATTTCAGTAAGAAGATGACTTGTATTCCATCTAAAAATGCACTTTGAAGTGTTTTTTTTTTTTTGTGGTGCATTGTGTGACGTGATTGAAAATCTACATGAGAACACAGTAAAAAAATTTTGTAATTTTTCTTTAAAAAAAAAAACAAACAAAAAAGATAACTGTAACTCTGTCATCTGTAGGTGCAGCCAGGTCAAGGAAACAAGGCTGACTTGAGTGATATGCGCTCCCTGTCAGGAGGCGAGCGCTCCTTCTCCACTGTTTGCTTTGTTCTCTCTCTTTGGGCCATCACAGAGACGCCTTTCCGCTGCCTTGACGAGTTTGATGTTTACATGGTAATAAGAGTTTATTAACTGATAATGTCTAAATTGCAAACCTGACATCAAACAGGTATTAAAGAGGGAAGAAGTTGTGAGAAAGTCTTGTTTTTAAAAAGATGACATTAAATTTCAATGTTATTTCCTCCAATTAGGACATGGTGAACAGGAGGATATCAATGGACATGATGCTGAAGGTGGCTGCTAGCCAGCGCCACAGACAGTTTATTTTCCTCACCCCACAGAGTATGAGGTAATCAGTGCTACAACATCTGTTTATACTTTGTGTATCAAGGCCTCTAGACCACCCACATGTGGTTTATTGAATTAGTTACTGTATATTACCTTAGTAAATTAGTTCTGATAGGCTGCAAAAGGCAAAGGCTGTGTCATTTCGGTAAACCAGTTGATTTCCCTGGGAAAAGCTGCTTGTTCATTCAGACTCAAAGGCACAGACATTTTCATGTTTGTTTGCTCATGCTCTCTTTTTGGGTTTTTTTTTTCTGTTTTTTTTTTTTTTCAGCTCCCTTCCAGTGAGTAAAATCATCCAAATCCTCCGTCTCAAGGATCCAGACCGTGGCAACAGAAACCAAAGAAATCAAGATGAGGACCAGTAGCGTTACTAGCTTGTAATTTAACATTAAAGGAGTTGATGAGACTATTGAGCATGGGCTGTCCATGATGGCAGGAGGTTCAGTGATTCCCATTTGTAAGGGAAGTTCATTTTTTGCAACCTGGACCTAGAAATAAGGTCATAAATATTTTATACTATGACACTTTGAGTTTGAGCTTCAGTTTTTCTATATATTGCTAAAATATCTGCTAAATGCCTTGAAACTAGTACATTGATTGATTCAATGATTTCAGTTTAAGCAGATGCTGATGTTTATTAACGCAAACAAGTTGACAAATGCAGGTTTGGGTGTTTTTGAAAATATTGTATCACAGTGACACGTCTAATTTCTACAATAATTTGTATTCTAAAAGTTCAGCTGATTAAAATATGTTATAAATTATACTCATGGTTTTGGTGTTTGTTTTGAGGAAAAATCAGTCTTTCAGTACCTGCACTATCTGAGGCTCGTGGTCCCAAGCATACTTGTCCCCCAGTAAAATATAAATCCAGGGTTTCATAAATAAATACAGGCATCAACCATAATGTTTCATAAACATCAGTAAAAAGTGTTTTGGGTAAATGCAAATTAATTCTAACTCCAACTTAAGTGCCTGGATTTGTTGACTTAAGAAAAATATAGACCATCACAAGCCTGATCTCTTCGATCCTTTTTCGAGGGTTATTATTTTTTTCTTTACCGCAATGCTAGAGGGCATAGTAAACACATAATGATGGTGTTTCTCTCAGCTCTACTTATTATTCCCTGGGTAAAAGTCACTTTGATTTGGGTCTGTGTTACAACATTCAACTTGAAACTTTAAGACCTATTGAAGTCAGCTTTGTGAGGAAGTAGGATTTGCACCTTTAAGGGCTCTGTGCCAAATCCTCCGCACAAGGCGGTTCACTGGAATGTACTTCCACTCATGCACAATAACGACTGTTGACAACATACCTGACCTCCTAAGGAAAGCAGTACTTTTTAAATTTCCATCTCTGAGAGCTGCAACAAGCAGATAACAATGAAGCCCAAATCACTGTCTTTGAGGCTGTTTGACATAAATGCAGCGGCCTCAGGTGAGACACTGAGCATACAAGGAGCAAAGTATCAACGACATGTGGACTGCATGGATCATATTGACAACCAGCAAGTGGCACAAGATGGCAGACAAAATGAGAAAAGCCACAGAGAAGTACACTTTGCCTTTCTTCCAGAGAGGTATGAGCCACTGATGGATGAAGAGACACAGATGAAGGAAAAAGAAGAGAAGAAGAAAAGGAAGAAAGAAAAGTACAAAAAAGTAAAGAAGGTAGGTTTTCTCTGCTGCTTTGGTATATAAAAAAGATCTATATATACACCAGTATATGTAATATGTATGTGTGTGTATATTATTTCATATATACATATATATAGAGAGAGAGGTCAGAACCTGCAGCTAACAGGTGTAGGTCACTTATCAGCTGGTCACTCAGTTTTAGGTAGAGGAGCACAGTCAGTACAGTAACTTCTCCCTTCAGGTCAATCTCTGGTGGTCTGTTTACAGTATATCATTTACTTGACTCTTGCTTTATAACACAATCACATATGATTCATAAGAAAATTGCTTATTAATTGTCATGCCAATTAATAACTCTTATCAGCTGCACATGTAAACAAACAGGCTTAATGTATATACTATTCACATTATAATCATTATATTTGGGTATTAAACTCTGTCCAAACTAATGCATACCATATAATTGACTAGTGTATACTGTAATATTTACTCAAAGCAATGAGGAAGTAAGATATAGTTTTTGTAAAGTTAGTGTTTTACTTGAAAGTTTAATGTGCTTCTTGTAACCTAATGCAGATTCTTTCACATCAAAATTAGGGTAATTTAAAAGTTGTCGACTTTCCAATATGGCATCAATCAATCAGCTTCATTCAAATGATCTGAGTAGTAATTATAAAAAAATCTGAAAAACCAAGCAAGGCAGTGAATAAACACATCTATGGAGTAAAGATTTTTTTTTGATGATTGAAGGTGCTCTAGAAGTTTTTATCCAAACTCATCATGTAAAATGATCAAATTATCAAGATAAGTGTAATTCGCTACAAATCATTGTTAAATTACATGTGTGGGGTGTTTTAACAGTCCACTTGGATAAAGTAGTTGTGTCTTCATTATCAGGGATATATTTACTTGGCTAATGTCTTTATGACCCACTCTCACGTGTGATTGATAAGATAATCAGTGATCAGACACATGTGTTTACACTGAGTGGCAACACATCCCACATTTGTCATCATAATCCACATAATGCTGTCAATGATTATTACCGTAGGTTGTGATGATTCTATTTATTATTTCATATTATATTAATTTGATATTTGACTTCACTTAAATGAATGTAGAATAGCAGGTAGGGTTGCATATGGTGAACTGAAGAAGTTTTTTTTTTTTTTTTTTTGCACAAACATCTGACTTCCTGTCTCTGCTTCTGCCGGTCAGCCCTTTCCTTTTTACAGACCCTGGGAGACAATAGTGTTCACGGGAATCCTTGTGTATATTTAAGGATTAAAAACAGACTGTGATTCTTCCCCTACTGTGCTATTGTTCCAAGACACCACACATGCTTTCTTTAAAAAAGCTTCTACCCCATTTAATGCCGTCTCCATTCTTAAACTCCCCTTTTTAAGCTAATTCTGCCATAATCACTAAAAAACCTTTTATCTGTATAACCAGGGAATGTTAATTATTGCAATGAAATGATTCAGTGCAATAATTCAACTTCGGTTCATGTCCATTTCCCTTTTCATCCTCGTCTAAGTAACTGAGCAGATGACTAAGAATGTGAATATTTAAATGAACAGAATGATTCATCTGTGGTTGTGTGATTGTCNATTCATGTCCATTTCCCTTTTCATCCTCGTCTAAGTAACTGAGCAGATGACTAAGAATGTGAATTTTTAAATGAACAGAATGATTCATCTGTGGTTGTGTGATTGTCTTTCAGAATGTTAGGAAGGCACTGCGCTCCACTTGGAAGTGTCTAATGCTTGGTCTGTACAATTTTGCCCTCGGCTACTCTACTCCGATCACAGTGGCAGCTACCTTTGTCCCTGATTTCCACCCAGGGAGAAACCGGACCTGAGCTGACACACATGCACCTCCTCCAAACTATAATACTCTGTGGATACTGACCAAAGGCTGTTTGGCATGTTTATATTGTTTTTGTATCTGACTTTGTTTTTATATTTGTTTCCAAAGTGTAATCAAAAATATATCCATATTGTTGTACACTGTGATAATGGTGACTTAACATCTGTATTTTTTTAAATAGTTTATCTTACTGATTCAAACACCTTCTTTTTTTAATATTGACAATAATGATGCACAGTGTGCAGGATCATAAAATTTATTTTTTTCAGTAGAACAGTGAATGTTCTCCCTTAACCTGAATTATATATTGCTCATGCATTTATTAATCTCTACTGTAGACACACTGGAAGTATGATGTGCCTTGGAAAATGTTTTATATCAAGCTGGTGTTTGTGTGTGTGTGTGTAGAGGAGGAATGTGGGAATGTGGTTCTACTGCAGGCAGCCATGACAGGAATATTAATTGTAGCTATAGATGAGGTGAATAAGGGCAGATGCCTCTCAAAGGGATTTATAGGCAGGAAAGACATAACAGGCAAGTAAAAAGATGTGTAAATCAAAGCTATAAGAGGGAGACAGGAATTGTGAGTCTTGCCATGAGAAACCAGACAAGCCCTTATCCCAGAGTGGAGCAACTGGATCACAGATCTCAAGAGTATTTCTCAAATTGTCTGAGCTTTGTTGTATCAGCAACAGACTGTGGATCCTTCAAGGTAATAATGATTAAGATGCTAAATCATAGTGAGGTGAAAGTTTAAGAGGATTCACAGTCTGGGGTATAAATAATGTGACTTTTGAAGGTAAACCCAAACCTGAGCGTGTCTGTAGATGTGAAAGTTTGTTCAGCTGTGAAGATTTTGCAAGTCATGATATGTGTAAGTTGGAGTGTAATAAAATGTGCACCAACCTCTTTTGTTTTCCAGTATTTATTTTCTATAATTTAGTCTATTTTGTACAGTCAACTTTTACTCAAATGCACAAGTTTTACATATTTTATACTGCATTTTGCATATGTACATCTGTTCACTAGAATTAAAATAATTTATAGGAGGAGCAAAAATATATATATTTTAAACAACACACCTTTTTTAAGACCTTATTTATCAAAGATTGTAAATGGAAATTATAATTTAGCTATATGTCTTTTAGTTGGATAATAATGNACAAAGATTGTAAATGGAAATTATAATTTAGCTAGATGTCTTTTAGCTGGATAATAATGAGACTACAGCAGATTAAGAATTAAGCTAATTCCATATGTTTCAAACATGTAATTAAGATAAATAAATGTAGGAAGTTTCTGAAAAATGTGTGGAAAAAAAATCGCGTCTGTGACGTCAGTTACGGCGACAGTTTTGCCTCTTCCGTAGTCACAATTTTTTGCTAACTGCTTTCTGCGAAGACCCGCCCTACTAAGCCTCTGATTGGCTCTTGTCCGCTAATCCTAACCAATCTCAGTCCTCAAGCAACAGAGGCAACGAGAGCTAACCAATCGAAGGCATAGTAGGGCGGGTCTTCGCTGAATACTGGTAGGAAAGTCCGGTCTTCTTGTTTACATGAGACACCAGCTAAAGCTCAAGCTAACAAGATCCAGTCAGTGTACAGTTTAGGAGTTTTGTGAAAATGACGGATCAAAAAGCGGATAATATTAGCTCCATCCCAATCGATGGCTATAGCAATTTAAGAATTACCTCAATATGGACTTTTCTCATGTCTGTAAGTTCAATTTTAATCCCAGATTTTAGAGGCTAGTTAGTGAGCTATGAGTTGAGCAGGATAACATCAGCATCCGGTTATCTATCAGGTTATCTAACAGCTCTGAGTAGATGCTCATGATTTGTTTGTTACTGTTTGTCAGGTGCAGTGGTCGGAGCCTTGGATCATCGGTTTGTTGGTGTTTCACGTTGTGTGTCTCGGTTTAACTGTAGTCACCTGTAGGTATTACAGAGCTCAGATCTGCCACTTCCTGCTCATGGGTGAGTGAATATTCAATACCTGCATCGACTAGTTCATTTAGTTAATATTCACTTTAAATAGCAGCCAGAATTGTTATGTGGTCTTGAAAACTAACTTTATATAAACCACTACTATTTATTTTATAAACCTTGACGNATAGTTAATTTAGTTAATATTCACTTTAAATAGCAGCCAGAATTGTTATGTGGTCTTGAAAACTTACTTTATATAAACCACTACTATTTATTTTATAAACCTTGACGTGAATGTTAAAATATTCCCAGTCCGCATTGACTCGCCTAGAGATGTACAGACTGCATTTTTCTTTCAATTTTCTCTCTTTTTGAACATCGTCTGTATAAACAATATAACACAATATTTCTAACTTCATGAACTTTTGAGTTCATTCAAGACAACACAAAGTAAAGAACTTTTAAAATATGTGTCAGTGGGTCAGATATGTACTGTATCTGTCACCTAAATATTTTGCAATTTC
>JANJYP010167367.1:0-14297 GCA_024605115.1 Rastrelliger brachysoma
ACACACACACACACACACACACACACACACACACGGGGTCTAGTCACAAACACTGATCAATCTTTGCTATTTTGTTCTTTCTTAGTCTCTGTTGTATCATGTTCTGTTCTCCTTTTTTCTTCTGTTCTTCATTTTTTCTCATGTTCTGATCATGTTCTGTTCTCTGTATTCTTTCATGTCTTATTCTTTACTCTAGTTGGTTATGTTCTTTTCTGTTTCATTCTTTTGTATTCTATTCTCCTTTACTCTATTCTGTCATATTCTGCTTTGTGTTACTTTATCATATTCTATTCTGTTTTATTATTCTATTCTATTCTATTCTATTCTATTCTATTCATGTTCTGTTTTCTTCTGTTTTATTCTGTTCTGACTGAGGTATTCTACTCTATGTACTGTGTTTCGTGCTGTTACATCATACGCTCGGCAGTTCTATGATATTTAGCTCCCTCCTGTTTTTTTTTCTTTTTTTTCTGTTTCATTTAATTGTATCCTGCTGTGATCTGTGATTCTATTGAGTTCTATCTTTTAAGTCGTGTTCTGCAGTTTTCACAGCACCTGTGTTTACTTCTGCCTGTTTTTTCCCTATCTATTCTATTATTGCTTTGGCATTGCATACTTAAACTTTCAGTGAGGCGTGGTGCATATGGATAAATACGTCTGTGGTATAATTTTATACCACAGACGAGCTATTACAACCTAAGCTTCTATGAAAGGATAACATAAACAGACAGGAGTCTCTTTTATGGATAATACAATGACCTTGCAACACAGGAACCTTTGTCAAATTAATGCAAAAGTCATATAAAAGTACAGTATACATCCATAAATACAGTTCCTCTTCATTGTCCACAGTGATGCAATATCTAACCCTAACCTCATGATATTACCACAGTATGAAGAGTGATGCAAAATCTGCTTGTACACAGATTTCTATCAGCTCACTAGTGTTGCCATATTGCTCATTAGTAAATGTATTACAACTACTCTATATCCATCTGAAATGTGTTGTGTTCTATATTATTTCATCACATTATATGCATTATAATAATAGCATTAAATTGCTGTAATGCTCTTGACTGCACTGCCAAGTCATATCCTGTCTTGATAGCTTTGTCTATTCTATTCTATTCTATTCTATTCTATTCTATTCTATTCTATTCTATTCTATTCTATTCTATTCTACAGAGCATTAGCTTTTGTTTGAGTTAGACCTTGCTGAGAGCATTAACACACTGCTCTAGTTCCACATGCCAGCTGATCAGACCAGACTGTGAACAATAAATTAGTGTCTCTACAAACATGAGAGCAGCTGTGTTTTTTAGTTAAGACAGAGAAGCATGTCAGTGTTGTTTACATTGTAAGCTGTGCGGACTTTAAAACTCAAATTATGACCGTTTTGTTACTAAGACTGAGTCAACTGACCTAAGTTTGTTGAAAAGGTTTTCAGTGTGTGAGGCAGATGTGGTCCATACTATGGAGTGCAGTATGGACCAGAGTTTATCTGCTGGAGCTGATAACCATATGCATGTGTAGTATGGCTTAAAAAAAACGATATCAACTAACAGAATGGATTTTTTTGGGGATATCTCCTAAATATGAGGAATCAGCAAGGAGCTCCTGGTATGATATGACAGTATATTGTTAGTTATCAAACATGAATTAGACAAGCATTACAGCGTTGCAGACAGTGTAATATTACAGTTTAGCAAATGTTATCTTTAGCAGTTTTTTGTATGGCTGTTTATATTTGGGCTATGATAACAAACAAGTAAAGCAGCAGATCATCTCAGCATTTATCTCTATACTGTACATGCTTCTGAGCCATGACATGCCTGTGTGTTTGTGGTATTAGCATAACAGAATATAACACACAGCAGTGATATTTACACACCGCTTTAGTATTTAAATTTCAATTTGTGCGGTTGCTTCGTCAATCTCTACCGCATGCTAGTTTATCATCAAACATTTAGCCATGTCTGTTGTCATGTTTGTATCATGTCAAATGAACATTTTAGTTCAGCACTTTTGATCATTTAACCCTTGTGACCAAAATAATCAGTATTTCTACAAAGACATCACCAAATGGGGAATAGGTATGTAACTACATCATACTTGTTTCTCATCCATATATTTTACTTGTATACCACCTGTGTAGTCAGGATATCAGTACATTTACTCCATTTATTCCAAATAAGAACAAATCTGACTACTCACCTTAAGTCTACTTTTGCTTTTTTAACTATACTATCAGAGCATTAACTAAGTGAGGCTATCTTTTTTGCTTTTGTATTTAGTGCCTAGTCAGGATTTTGGTTGCACATAAACACCCTGTGCACTGAATTATTAATCACCCGCAGCAGTGTCTCATATCTGCACTTGTTGACAAAGAAACTTGAGACTTTTGTGTCAGTTTGCATGCGTCACATGTCACACGAACATTAAGTTGTAACTGTTCCACAAATCTGGTGCTTCATGTTATTACTGAATGAGTATGCAAATCCAGTGGTTAACATCTTGTAACAGCAACAGATTAGATTATAACTAGTTATTTTGATTCCAAGCTGTATTGCACATCAGAATGTCAAGCATGAGACCAATTACAGTTTAAATAAAAATATAAAAATGGTAGAAAATTGAATATAATGGCAAAATAAACAGTAGCTCTAAAGAGCGTGCACAGTACAACACCCCAAATTTCCTCTTATTTGTTGTACCAAGGTGACGTTTTGAGCAATGCTGCTCTTCATCAGACTCATTGGGACTGGAAACGTCACCTTGGTGCAATAAATAAGGGTGCAAGCTGTTTATTTTGTTCCATTATTTATTTCATTATTTGATTACTTACAGCTCAGTACCTGCTCTCTCTGATTTGGATGTGCATGCATACTTTCCACTATTATATATGTGCCAACACCCCAGAGTAAAGGCGTTTATCACACATTAAAAAATGACAACATTCCTCACATTCTTTGCCGGCAGCACTGTATTAGTTAAACTTGCTGAAAAGGCAAAATGATTAATTAGATTTGAACTGCATGCGAAAAAAAAATCAGGCGAGTTTAGTGCTGGTATGATGGAGGCTTACAGTTCTTAGGCATCATATCTGATTTCAACAATAGATTAGATTTTAATTCAATTAATGCTTAATTCAGTCAAAGCTGCCTCCTTCCTCTACTTTGCCATTAATACTTTATTATTCTTTATTTAGACAGAATGGGGGTGATACGCTTCAAGGAAGGTGCTGAATTCATATCAGTGACAAGGTTAAAAAACATTTCATCTTGTTTTCGGAGATGTAATAGCAGAGTTTCCAAAGATAGTATCAGAGAAGTTGCTTGAAAGGAGACTAAACAAGAAAGAACTCCATCAAGGGCCAATAATCGGCAGTTTGTTAGCTGCTATTTTCTGGGTGGTACTGTGTAGATGCTAAATTAGTTACGTAAGTAGCTCAAATTTGGACTGACAGTCATAAAAGACATATCCTCTACCTTTGCTAATTAACCCATTGACCTCTGCACATTGACCGTTGAAATGCTTTGAAGTTTAAGTGTCGGTGACTGTGTATCTTGGTTCTTATGGTACCTGTCTACTAGTATTATAATCCTATACAGTCTAAGTATCTTATTTATAATGTACAGCATCTATATGGAGTCTAGTTTTTTGAAAGAGTTCTGCTTTGCTTTTACAACCTATTAGATTTTATTTAATCGTATACCATTACTTCTAAGACTAAAAGCAATCCTTATGGAGATTGATGGAGCTGGCATTGGAACTTTTTGGGCCATATGGCTGATTTCCAATGCAGCCTGTATTTCAATCTTGTGCCTAGATTCTGAGTCTTAGTAAACTGTTCTAAAATTGTGGATTCACAAATATATCAACAGCACAATCAAGTCCAGTTATGGAAACTCATCAAAGCAGGCTAGGGTTGTGCCATTTTGGCAGGCTCTTGTTAATGTCCTTGCTTAACACTGAATTGCTTAAATGTTTGGGAAGAAGATGGAAGTTTCCATAAAAGAGAACACATACTTTATTCTCCATGTTTCTGCAGACATGTTACGATATGAATCCAAGGGAGAAATCAGTTATGTAACAGCTCATATGCAAACTGTTAAGCTTCAGTCATGTTTTAAGGGTGCGGCATATTCTCGGGCACCTCTGGGGTCCTCTCAGGGAAAACCCTCTGCCTTCCAAACAGATCCCTGTATCCGTGACAACGGAGCCACGGCTCTCTGAACGCAGACATTCGAGCTGTCCTCCCCACTGTGGAAATGTTTATGCAAAAGAGCAGTTCCACCCAGTGTGTGTGTGTGTGTGTGTATGTTTGTGTTCCATTTGTGAATAATACTTGACACGTGCACGCTTGAGAAAGGAACTCAGCAACAAATATAGGACAAATAAGAGGAGTTTTGGAAAGAAAGAAAAAGTTGGGTGGGAATGTAGCCAGAAAATAAGCACATTCTCCAGGGAAATGTCTGCATGTTAGCCAAACTGCTTCATGCAGAGTGAGTGAAAATGTGAAGACGTAGGAGGATATAGATCCACGGATGAGCCAGAAAAAGAGTGTTTCCAGGCTTTTCCATGGACCCACCCTGAGTCCTAATCCCCCCCACACACACATGTCTGATTAGCTGAAACAAATCTCACTTTGTTCTCTCTACTGCTAGAAAAGACAATGTAGAATAAATTCACAAAAACTTTTAACTATATTTTA
Source organism: Rastrelliger brachysoma (assembly GCA_024605115.1). Lineage (NCBI taxonomy): Eukaryota > Metazoa > Chordata > Actinopteri > Scombriformes > Scombridae > Rastrelliger > Rastrelliger brachysoma. The sequence goes on from JANJYP010167367.1 coordinate 4,715, forward strand.
TTGATATTTTTTTGATATATTTTTTAACTATAATAAATAAGTCAAAAAGCAGTGTCGTAAATAATCACTCAAGACACAAGTTGCTGTTTCTAAAGCAAAGTTTTGTCCAGAGGAGATTCAAACAAGACAGAACTGGCTGCAGAAGTACAGAGGTGTGGAAGATGAATCGGGCTTGTCCTACTCTGAATAAGCTCATTGTCAATCAAGAATGAAAGTAATAGCTGTCTACCATTGAACCTGTCTTGGCAACCATAGTTGAGTTTATATGATTACTGTATTTGTCATAATTCCTCCCACTATGTTCCACCTGAGGCCAGTTCTACCCCAGTAACATAATTGGAGTTCTGTAAAACAAGACATTTTTTGGTTTATTACATTATATTATCTAAATCGCATTAATTTAATGTTAACTTTATCACTTAAACTGCCATTTGTTAACAGATATTTGATTTCACAAGCAAAAATGTTATTACAGCTGGTAGTTATAATGGTGCCAAAACTCTAAAATCAGTATGCATTTGCAGTTTTTACAACTTTTGCAGTTTTTAATGTAGCTGCAAGGATACACAACATTAAGTGTCAGGATGTATTGGAATACCAATATTTTTATGATGCAAGAGCAAACTTGATATGTCATCCAAACCACAATTGTTACCATTTTTGTTTGAGCTATTTTAAATAAATGGAAGTCTTTTGTGTCTGCATGCTTTTTCATCCATCTCTCTGTATGTATGTACTGACTCTTTGTTCATATGTTTGAGTGAAACAGGGCGGCTTTGCCAAATGTTTTGGTGGAGTTTGGCATCATTTAGGCATCTGACTCAGCTTGCCAGATGTGTTCTTTTTATCCGGTTGGCTGAGGTCACATCGCGCTGCCTCATCTGATTGAAATGCACTATAAAATCAGACTGTTCTGTTCATGATGTCCCACCTCTTGCTTGTTGTTTAGAGAAATGACATTAGAGCACCATGTGGTACCATGCTACATCAAGATGAAAAAAGATGATGAACTGCAAAAACTGTGATTGCGACATGCAATAAGGACCCAGGACATATCTTGACACATATGTAGATTAGGGCCGAAATAATGAGTTGATTTATTGGTTGACTCGAAATTAATCAACAACTAAGGATAAAGCTGGTGATTTTCTATTTCTCTTCTACCCAGTTCTATCTCAAACCTATTATTTTAAGCCAACACTAAATCATGTATTCAGAACTCTGTTGAGCTCATTGTTGTTCAAAAATCCATTAAAAACACATTAATGCTACAGTGTTGCACTAGATGACATGTTCCTTCACATGCAAAAGCAAATTTCAGCTGTCAAGTTTTCAGCATCTGTAGATTACCTCATATCACAATCTCTTGACTTTGTACTACATGATACATTTTTCAAAGAATTTCAGCATAACTAGCCAGCAAAGCTCAGGAAAGAGAGTTTCCACATCTGTGCAGTGCCAAAAGGGAAAACATTCTCTTGAGATTGAAAATGTTATTACTGTTCATCCCCTTAGAGACACATCTTAATAAACTACAGTAGCCATTGCCTTTGTGTTGAAGGAACATGTCATCCACTGCAATGATGTGACTCACTCGTGTTTTTTAATAGCTTTTGGTTAACAGCAAGGTCTATGGCACAGAGGAATAGGATATATTAGGCTGTTTATACACGCACAATACTTGTACATAGATCAGTTAATTGTTGATTCACCTGATAATTACAAAAACATTAAGTCATCAGCACTATTCTTAAATAAACAATTAACCATTTATGGACTGGTAATTAAAAAAAAATGTGTTGAGTAAGACGTAACCTTGACTTTCAGGAGAGAGGGATAGGCAGACCAAGCATAGTAATATATTAAGATGAATTAATAGTGCTGAAAATAGATGAGTTTAACTCCTAGTGTGGAGCCAGCAGAGCAACCCTAGCTAAATAATTATTTATGCATGTGGGTTTCATCAAATTACTCTTTGACAGATTAATTTGTGTGTTTTTTTTAGTTTGTTATGTTTCTGATCTCAGCGATGTTAGCCAATTATGTCCTTCATTTATAACCCTTGTAATTCACTAATTATGTCTGTTAAGAAACCTCATATCTAAATTGGTTATGTCATGCCGCAGAGGGTCTCTGAGGGTCTGACTTTATAAACACATGCTGAGAAAACCACATGACTTGTGTTGACAACTGTCAGACAGGGAGAGCTGTCTCATTCCCCCTATTTTTCCCCTCATCACATGTGCTGAAAGATTAGACAGTCAAAAGAAAAGCAACAGATGTCCCGTGGTTTTTAACATCCAGAACCATCCACCAGCTGTCCACCTGCTTTGGTTATGTTGTTCTGAGGTGAATGCATTTCAGTGGACTCAGCACTCTGGATGGGAGGACTGCACTGCTGTGCAGCACAACCAGTCACCAGTGAACAATTAGTATCAAAAGACATCAGCTGTCATCCAGGCCACTCCAGAGGATTCTACCCGTCTGTACATGTTGACATTCATGCACAGGCACGTGCCAGTCTGCCCCTACTGTGCGTTTGAATAGGATGAATGGCACACGGGTTGTGCACCGGTGTGAGCCTCGCCCTGGCAGGCAGACAGATAATGAGGCAGCGGCTTCATTGTTGGCATCAGATGACTGTTCAATAAAAGATACGGACAGTCAGCAGATCCTCCACTTTGCGCTCACACTCACAGCCCACTAACTGTAGTGTACCTGTAGAGACAGGAATACTTGAGATGCTTTACAGCAATGGCTAATATAGACCTTTATGTCAAAGTATGTACAGTATATTTGTCTCTTTATACAAATTTGGCCTGTAGGATAACAGCAAACATTTATTTTCATTATCAGTTAATTTGTTTTATTTTTTTTTTCAATTCAATGGTTAATAGTTTAGAGAATAGTCATAGAGAACAGCAGGATCCTGACCGCAGTCATTGTCAATATAAAAATATTTATATTATTTTTTAAAAATGTAACATAATTTAATTTCATCTTTTATTGTAGCTTTTACCTGCCTATTTAATTTGAATGTAAGCAATTCTAGCAGCTGTTCCGGTTTCTTCACATGCTGTGCGTTTAGTTCTACTATACTAACCATTATTCTTAAAATGATGAGGAAGATATCATTTTGAAGTCTTCAGATTCAGTGAATGTGCATGTAAGACAAACTGTAAACCGTTCTATATTATGCAAGCACTTGCATATGGAGGCAATTTAGTAAAGAGTGATCGTCTCAACGGCATGTTTGAGGTCAGACAGTTGGTGCTTTGGCCCGCTGTGAAGAGTCTGTGTGTGTATGTGTGTGTGTGTGTGTGTGTGTGTGTGTGTGTGTGTGTGTGTGTGTGTGTGTCTCAGCTGTTGACATAGCTGTCTGTCATAACACTGCTACTTTCTCCGGGACAGTGCCATGTGGCAAACACAGTCTCACTGTCTCATTCACCCTGTCTCCTTTAAAGAAAGTCTCATCAGTAACACTACTGTTTTAGCATGTTGTCAGTGCTGTTAAGGGGACACTTTGCTCTTGTGTAGGGTTTTCATCTTGGTGCATAAACAGCAGACTAATGACACCTTAGTCTAAAACATCTCTTTCCAAACAAACTTATAGTTGTAGTGTTTTCCTTTCCTGTATTCTATATTATGAGAAGTTTTCACCAGGATTCATCATCAGAGCCCTGTCGCTTATCAGGACATCATAAATCACAACAGAAGAGACACGCCTGTTGTGGTTTCATTATGAAGACCTTCCAGGATATGCGCTACCCTTTGTACTTTTCCATGAAGGATTCTACAGTAGTGGACAAACAGTTAAACTGTGTGGTAGATTTTATTGATAAACTCAAGGGGACATGAATGTGTGGATATGTGCAAATGGTTTCTAGCAGTTGAGGTTTATCTGGGAGTCTTCCATGAATGAAAGGACAATAATCTGGTTTAATTTGGCACTGATACAATGCCTGATCTTTGTTGAAAGATTTCCTCCAGACACGCCTGCTACTCCTGACGCGATCCTGTTTTTCCCTCTCTTTTTTTTTTCTTCTTTCAAATCCAAACAAAATGGTCCTCATATGGTGCTTGTTGTGAGTCACAAGTACAGACTGTGTATAAAGAAGCCTCTGAGACACTCAAACAAGTACAGCATGCTTTTGCAAACAGAGGAAGAGACAAAACTTTTAAACTTGATTCTGCTTGCTATTGTAAAAACCTGATTCACATAGTGCACAAAAGTGAAGAGAGCCCGGAGTGATCATGAGATAATAGAATATATATGTAATAAGTGATTAATCTCTGACTGTGTTCCCATTTTATACAAGAACAGGTTCTTTACTCCCTAAACTCGTAAATTCATTTGTGCAGTGGAAATGTGAAACTGACCTAGCAGGAGAAGAATGAACAAGAATTAATGGGACAGATGAAGCTAATCCCCAAACACAAACTGAAACTAATTGCTCTCGTCCTGAGTTACATGAAGAGAAACTTGTTTCATGCTGAGACATAAAACCAGGTGTCATTTCGGATTTAGGTTCTTATTATACAAAGTTTCAGTTTACTGAATATATCGCAGCAGTTAAATACTAAACCAATAAATTTTAGTATTGATTATCAATCAGCCATCCTAATTGTCAGATTAAAGACAGAGTCCAGCAGAGGATTATGGGAATGTCATTCAAAAGTCTTCTTAAATTTTGGGCAAACTTGAGTTTTTATCTAATAATAGCACATTACGGGGTCTTTACATAGTTCTTACAAAGCTATTTATTCTCCATTAAAATAGAATAGGAGGAAAAGTCAGAGGATCAACCAAGTCACAAGGATCCATCAGTCAGGATGCCATTATTGTTGTACACAACATCATGGCAACATCAAATAGTTGTTGAGATATTACAGCTATTTCAAATATATCAGGACCAAAGTGATTGACCGAGCAGCGGACAAACAGTTGCAAACATGGTGAAAACTATTATGATGTAGATTTTTTATCACTTTCATTTGGCCTTCCTGGAAGCTTCTGTACTGAAACATCCCACAGACTTGTGACATAAAAACTTAGCTAACGTAAGCATTAACCAGTCATGCAATTACTCATGTGACACTGATTCATTTTGGTACCTGCTGCTAAGAATTCTTTGTTATTGTTATTTATCAACTGTAATTTCTGTGTTTCCATATTTAATTGCATTAACTGGGTTTAAGATAAAATATATGAGCTCACTTTAATGTGTCTGTATGAGGTTTTTAATAGAACAATGTTCAGCTGTTGTATGGATGTTGTCACAGTATCACTGGAAAGCTAAATGCTGTTGCCATCAGGCTGACTGTGTTGTCATTTGCTGGAGCAAGGTGTAAAAGTCACTAAGCACAGGGGCCACTGCACTGACACACTGACAGACCCATAAATAACGCTAAGGAGCTTGTCTGACTGGATGCAGATCTTCGGATTAACTTCACAAGAGCTACAATAGTCCAGTGACTCTTTGCAGCTCTGCAGTCAGATGGAAAGAGATTTGATTTTCTGGTCACTGAGTTTTAGTTGAACTGTGGTGGTAGCACACTCACATGGAAACGATGCAGAGTCAAGCAGTGGAAGGAAGTCATTTTGATTTCATGTGCAGTTAATTTGGACCACACAAATTTTTAGTAGAATATAGTCACTGTAGATAGCAACAACATCTGGCAAATAGTCAGCTGCACAGAGAAATCACTTTGTCTTTTGTAAACGTTTAGAGGAAGTTTGTTTGATTCCTGTAAGTATTGAAGGGACATTGCTCTGTCTCACAAGACATCTTCTACAATATAATCCCTGTACAAAGGAGGTGCACTGAAATGTGCTTTTAGAACATATTTAATCTCTTGAGTAAAATAAAGAGAAAACAAAGTTTCAGTTTCTCCTTGCAACAGACATCAGTGGTATTTATTAAATATTCCAAATGGTAGCAGTACCATTGTCATCCAATAGAGGGCATCAGTTATTTAAATCGTTGGTCTACTAATTATTTTGACAAGATTATGGCATCATAGTTTAATTAAAAGAGAAAAAAAGGCACATTGTCCATATGTCTAGACATCTGCTCTGAATCACACAATAAATCATGTCAACCATAACCATTTCATTTGTGCTGCAGAAACAGCTCACTGTTTTGTTTCAGGTTGACAGTTTTGTTGCATTGTCCATTCACAAAACAGAAGAAACAGATAGGATGCCCTCCTGTTTACATAGCTACAATCAGCAAAATAACTCAGAGTCACTGAGCTATGTAAAGCCCAACATGCTGCACACCTCAAGTGATATTTTAAAAATGCAAATTAAAGTGATGGTTTCACTTGTGGTTTGTCATTTTGTTTTGTTGCAAATAACTGTCGCTCACTTGTTATCCCCTATTCTATTAATGGCACGTGTTTTTGGCTTAAGTTTTCTTCAGCAAATATGACAAACTTAACTAATTCTTACAAAATGGTATTCTGGTGGTGTGAACATCCTGAAGTTGTGATTAAAGGACATCTTTGATTGGTCAAGCAGAGCATTTTTCAGCTCTCTTAATTTGACAATTCATAGTGGTTTTTGCTCTCTGGCAGGGAACAGAAAACCATGCTTTAGACACAAATTGAGGCATTGTTAAACCTTCATCCCTCTAAAATATATGTCTTTTAACTGGAACTGGCCTTTTACAGTCAGACAGGTCGGGCAATTTGTTGTTGATTATAATCACTGACGTGTCTCATGAAAACAATTCCTCAAAGATGGCTAATCTATGTTCACCTGTCTGCATGTCAGGGCATGTTCACTTTGCCATGGTGTCTGACTGGCAGCTATTGTTTCATTTAAACTGAGGATAAGCAGAAGGATGAGTAATTGCACACCGCTGAGGAATATTAAGAGGACATCACATCTTATTCATAAAATAAAAGATTGATGGGAATATACATTAACCATGCTACATGTAGTGTGCATGAATGTTTCCTTGTCACTTATTTTATGCAGCATCAAGTCAACATAACACCACATGAAATAAAAATTAAAAATAACAGCATAGTGTATTGACACTGACAGACATTCTGTTTGTGCTCATTGCTGGCTGTTTTTTTAGCCTCTCAGTGGACACCTCCCCTTGGCTTGCATTAGTTACTTCCTTGGCTCAGGTTTCATTGTGGCTTTAATACTGTGTGGTGTTGAGTTCACTACCTACTACACCAAACGGTGAAAACCATGTGCTTTTGTTACACAAAGGAAAGAAACCACACAAGCACACACTCACACACTTTTTATACTGGTCATCTGTCCCATTGATTCACATCCACAACCAAATCCAGGATTGGCTTTCTCCAGAGATGGTGGCACTGAACTGGGCTAGAGTCCCCCCACCCTCAGCTCTATCAGTGCACTTAACAGAGGCCCCATTGACTGTGGCAAACTGCAGCCCTCTTCTCTCGTTTCCCATCTCTTTCAGCATGTCCATCCCCACCTGTGGTTAGTCTGTCTCCAGATAATGATACACCAGGGCTGGTGAAATGCTTATTAAATGCAGTTTTGTTGTCTTGTGTTTTTGTTCAGTTTAGTCGTAATTGAAGCAGTCAGCAACACAAATTTTACTAAGTTTGACATTTTTTGCTAAAAATGATAAATGCAGTTGCTGATAAATAAATGGGGATTTATTGATCATGTATTGTCCCTAACTAGTGGATCATAACACATTAAAGTACTGACATTTGATTTAATGTGGCAACAAGATGTAATTGGTTGGAAATATTGACTGGTCAAGAGGAGTCAGCAGTTAGTGGTCTTATACAATAGGTTTTTCCAATAATTGTGAATCACTGCAACCACAAGAGGTCCTTAAGTTATAAATATGCACAAAAAAATATTAGTGTGACAAGTCCAGTAGTATGCCAAACTAGCTGTGGACACACACACACACACACACACACACACACACACACACACACACACACACACACACACACACACACACACAACCAATCACATGATCCCCTCCATGATCATTATAAGCGGTCACCTAAATATCTTCCCAAAACCACGATCCAGTAGTTAAGGGGTTTAACCATTATTTGTGAATTTGGATACTCATTTTCAAGAAGCAAGGGCTCGTAAATGTGATTATATTTCACAGAACAGGTCATCTTACTTAGGTAAGATGAGAGGCTATGAGCTTGTGTTTTCATATCTCCTCTAGAAGATGCAGTAGATCCTATACATTAGTGATCAAATTTTGATTTCATTGGTTTATATATATGATTCTGATGCAGTCCATAATACGATTAATGATACAGTACTAACAGGAAAGTTAAAAAATGAATTAAAAGGTAGAAATACTTGAAAATGGTGTGTGTGTGTGTGTGTGTGTGTGTGTGTGTGTGTGTGTGTGTGTGTCTGTCTGTCTGTGTGTGTGTGTGTGTGCTTGTCTGTCTGTCTGTCTGTCTGTCTGTCTGTCTGTCTGTCTGTCTGTGTATGATATAAAATATCTAGTGAACTCAAAGGACGGAACTGAAGTATTTGTGCATCCCCAACCTTTGTTTCCTTGCGGGAAAGCAGGAAAAGGATTGAGGAGCATTCAGGAATGTCCTTCAGTCATCCTAAGTACAGCTCTCCTTTTTACTTTTCTCTTTCTTTTGTTTCTCCTTTTCTATTTTGGGTTTCTCACGCTCTCTCGTCCCCCTTCATTTGGTGTTATTTCACAAAACCTTGTTCTGGCTATGAGGCATTTGTTGATCTGGATGGGGAGGATTTTGAATAGCACCAGCGTAGTTTATTGAGATAATGAAGGCACATTCAGTCTTGGAATTTCAGTCACTCTTTTGCATTTGAGCATTTTCTTGTTTACCCAAACTTTTTTGTCCAATCCCTTCTCTGTGGCACTGCACTGCTTTAATTTAGTATGAATCATAGTGTGAATTATCTGCTAATCTCTCTGTGTCAATCTTTCTGCCTGTACAGGTTATGAGTGATGGAAGCAGGATCAGTGGTGCGTGCCGTGTTTGAGTTTCTCCCCAGTGTCTCTGAGGAACTGCCCCTCTTCACCGGTGATGTCATTGAGGTGATCAGTGTTGTGGATGAGTTCTGGTTGCTTGGTAACAAAGATGGTGTTACAGGTAAGTTGTCAGAGGAAGTTGTTGCTGTAAATAGACCTTTTATAGTAAATTTATATGTATATAATATATATTGTATGTACATTTCTTATCACAAAGATCTTAAGTGTGATTGTAAAACTGTACAGAAAAGACTTTAATATCATAGTGATTGTGCAAACAAACCACCTGGGAAACTGTAATTGAATTAAATTGTGCTTGGTGAGAAGTTTTTCGACCATTCATATGAATATTTGTAGGGGTATTTTCATAATGCAGTCTGTGTGCAGATTCAGCTCCCTTTGTGCTTGAATTTGTAAAAGATGCATTCCATCTGTTTTGACATTCTCTCCTTAATTTCCTCTCTGAGTTTTGTAATACATACCCCCATGATGGGTCAGGGTTTGAGATATGCAAAGGATTAAAATGTTTTTGAGCAAGTCTGAAAATTCAGAATAATCAGAATATTAAAACTTTCCCATGAAATGAGGAAAGA
>JANJYP010167425.1:0-14160 GCA_024605115.1 Rastrelliger brachysoma
ACATTCACAATTACTTTTAAGTTTTAACTTTGTGCTATGCATACATCGACAGCTCATTCAAAAATCAAACTTTTTTTTGTCTTTTCTAGTCTTAACACATTACATAATTTTGTGTTGTGAATTTGTGCCTAGTTTATTTTGGGACACGGCTAATATGAAAAAGGTACATGTGCTGCCCTTTTTCTCAATAAATGTGTAGTTTCTAAAATAATTCTTAAATTATGGGATGATGTGAAAAAGAAGAGAAGAAAACATCTTTGCCCTACATTTTTAACATCAAATATTTCTGCTACAAAAGATTCATTTCATCAGTTTGGTTTTGCATAATATCAAATCACAAATGTAAACTTATGACTGCCCTGTGTAGCCTCTTCTTTCTGCTGTCCCCTGACCTCTTCTGCAGCCTGCTGTTCTTCACTTTAAACCCTTTTTGCTCCAAGGATTAAAGTTCTCAGGCATCATAAAACAGTTTTAAATTCATATAATACTTAATTCAATAAATTGTACATTATTCCCTCTGGACAACTTTTCAGGCTCACAAATCTTTTCTTGCTTTAATCCCTGTTGCTCTCCAATATCGGTCCCTGATATTCCTGTTTCATGTAACAAGCTGTTCTTGACCCTGTCAGAGCCCGGCCTTAGATAATACACACCGGTTGTTTCCCAAGAAGATTGTGTACTGGTTGACGTCAGAGGGTCAGCACAGGCAGCGGAGCTCATTTGAGAAACAAATTAGGATGCAGGAGAAGTAACATGGTTACAGGGAATTTGTGTTGTGAATTTATGAACCAGCTATTATCTTGGCAGGTTTCTACAAACCTCACCATTGTTTTGCCTTTTATAACCCTGTGAAAAAGTGATTAAGTAATATGATTTTAATTAATACATTATTTTTTTAAATAAACATGAGGGGGCATTTTTCCCCAGGGCGTTTTTAAATGGTGTTATATGCACTTGGTTTAATCCCCTTATTATTTCACATGAAGAACCCTTTAAAAGGTTTTGTGTAGTGTTGAAATAACAAGCAACGAGAAGGAAAGTGATGTGTGATGGAAAATGAAACTGCATTGCAACCAGAGATGATATAACTGGCAGAAAGTATGGAGACAGAAATAAACACACTGAAGTGCAGCAATTTGATTCAATACTATACTAATTTGGACTCAAACCATGTCTGTAATATATTTATCAGGTTTTTGCACCAGTGCAAAAAACATACAGCTTACATAATCTTCAATCTATGAGGACACAACAAGTACAAGCTCTTTTTTTTCTGAGTGTGACTTACTAAATCTCTACTCGGCTTTTTTTCAGTGCTCCCTATACTGGCACACACATTGTTAAGCTTAATAACCTTACATATACAAAAAGATAAAGCTGTAGAAAAAAAGAAGATTGAAAATGGAACAAGCAAAAGCCCCAGATGGATATCTGCCAAAGTGGCGCTCTAATCATTTGCCAAGATGGAGAAGAGAGAAGAGGAAAAAAAATCCATAATTTTAAGTCTGGTGTTACTGCAGAGCTCTGCTGCCATCCAGCAGCAGACAGCGTTACTGCAAGAGGTGCCTCCTCTGTTCCAGACTGACTCAACTTTTTACTCAACATTTACTAATTGCTTCCATATTTAAACTGTTAACACTGGATACATGTCAATGATTAAAAATGAGAAGAATTGCTACACTTTTAGGAATCATGGATGATCATTTTTACATCCTGATGTAACAGGGTGGTTATGACATGTTTAATTTACCCTTAAAAACAGTGCTAGAGTTTCTGATGCTGGCATTCTTGTAAAAGATTCTGCAAATACAGTACAAATAGATCACCTTCCTCATCTAAATTAAACACTTTTTCACTCTAATGAGAAAAGTTAACACTACAACAAACAATGGGAAGAGTGGCTCTGTGTCGAACCAGCCGATCTAGAACCTAAATTACTTTTTTAATTTCCTTTCCTATGGTAAAGTGTGCCACTGAACTTTATGTGATCTCAGGTGGCGTTTGGTCAGATTTTAGAAATTGTTCCAGATTTGTTCACCAGTCTTGACTGGATTTCTGTTTGATAAATTTTAGGCACACGTAATAGAGTGCCATGAAGCCCAGACAGACTGCCAGCAGCACCAGGTAGCACGAGTACAGAGGGTACTGATTCATGTTCATGGACTCCACCACCTGAAACACAGAGAGGATGAGAAAGATGTGAACATTATTTTGGTTTCAATAGTTGTATTTTGATACATAAAATACTCTCTCTATGCAATACTTAATAACTAATAAAATAATCCATTTAGCTTAAAATTGAACTATCAGGATTCTAATGGATTAATGCACACTGTTTCGTTAATGTCCATGTGTGATTCTGTATTTGTGTATCTGTTTTTAACTCACGTATACTCCATCAACATGTATGGTTGTGTTTCCAATCTTGATGGGGTACTTGTTGCCTCTGAACTGCACCTGCAACATCCCCTCAAAGCCCCAGCGCATGAAAGAGGCATGAGAGAGCCATGACGCCACTGTAAAGTTAAAAATACACACACGTATTGACATCACATACTCCTGTAGCTCCTAGCAACTCTGAACCATGAGAATAATGAACCAGATCTTTGTGTGTATCTGTTTCCTCACCGAGCCACATATTCTCCAGGTTGATGACAAAACCTCCAGTCAAATAGAAGACAGTGAACAAAGCATTGCCCATGAATGCTGAGGTCTGCAGGGTGGGCAGTGAAGCAGCCACAAACAGAGCCATGGCTCGGCTGCAGTACACCATAAGCCACACCAGCAGGAAGTTGAGCAGGAAACGGTCTGGAGCCTCATTGAGCCCCGCCAGCCAATAGATGGGCAGACCGTAAACCAAGGTGAACACGCAGTGCTCTGGTAACTCCCCCAGGATCTAAATGTGAAGAAAGCATACATTCAAACACACAGAAATGCAGTAGAAACATATATTTGGATGCAGACACACACAAACTGTCTCATATTTCCAACACCACATTACAGTACTGTACATCACTGAGTCCAGCATGGAGCAAGACTGACCCCTACTGGAGATTCTGATTTTATCAGTGTGCTTTACCTTTGCAAAGAAGTAAGATGTGACAGAGTACATGCCGTCCTCCAGCTCGTGGTAAAGCATGGCTCTCTCGGTGTGACCTGCAGATGATATTAAATTAGCCATGTGACACAGTGCACACTTAATAGGTACAGCACTTTAACCACTGGCATCAGGTTTTCTTAAAAAGTGTTCTTCATTTTGTTGAGTGCTGATACACGATACAGAAATAAGTATCATAAGTCATGGAAGCTCTGTACCAACATAAATGTAATATTTGTATTATAATAGAAACCCTAAGGCCCAAATGTCTTACTGACATCATCATTATTCCTCAGGTCGCAGTGTGTTATGCAGGCAGAGTTAAAGTATTCAGCTCTGACTCATAAATTTGAATTCATTTTATACATTATCTTGTCATTTGACCTTGACCTGACATGAACTTGATTCATAATGGCTTTCAGATATACACAATCTTACTATCTCTGCAGTTAATCAAATATCTCATGCATGAATATAACATAACTCAGAGTCCATGAACTCTGTCTCCAACTCACAAATCTGTCTGATAAATTGTTGATGACTTTGGCTTTAATAGCTCCCCCAAACTCTTCTGAGGACACTACAGTCTGAATAAAAGTCTGCTCCCTTTTCTCCTCATCCTCTTAGACTGCTTTTATTACTCACATTTTGCTATGACGTCCAGCACCACAGCGAACGGGGTGAGAGCACCGATCATGTAAAGGAGTGCCACGGTGTCCTGAATGGAGAGACGCTCCTCTCCTGCCCCGTAATAGAGACAACCGACCAGCAGTGACATAAGAAGGGCCTCGAAGCCATGGACCAGTAAAGTGACTAGGTCTCTGTAGTCATTATACATGTGACGCCTGAGGGAGAGGAAAGGAGGGTTAGTCGGTGTGCGGTTGTCTCTTACATCTGTGAAGGATTTGTTGCTCTTACCTGATGAGAATTGTAAATTGGTGTAGTCTGCCAGGCAATCTGTTACTCTGGTTCGAAACTGTGATGACTTCTTCTTCTCTGACCGAGCTGGCCTGCTCAGGGCTGCAGGCAGGAAAATAATGGGTTAGTTCACTGGAACAAGTTTCATAAGCACTGCATATACGCAATACATACACAATGAATCTCAATTATATAAGTAATTAATCATTAAAATTCTTAAAAAAAACAGTACATAGCCCCAAAGATAATCACTTTCTCTCATATACAACAAAGGAATTATTTTCTGATGATTAATTGTCTAAATCTCTGTTATTTTAAGGAAAGAAAAACTTGACAGAGGAGAAACAGATCAGAATTTGTGGGATAAGATTGAACAGAATGAGAGAAATGTTTGGGAAAATATGTCCAGAGAAAAGAGGACAAACCCACACACACGCACACACACGCACACACACACACACACACACACACACACACACACACACACACACACACACACACACACACACACACANCCAAAAACCCAGCTACCTGCCAGTGTGTGTCAGCGCTGTGCTGCTCCCAGCTGGTTTCCACATGTGATCGTCTGTACCTCTGACCTTATCCATGAATTGCTCAGCCAGAACTCTGGCCCGCTCCAAACATTCGGCCTCTTGCTCCGGAGAGCGCCGGTCTATACTGATCAGGTCAACTGGACACAAATACACACACACACATGCACCAACAAAATGAGTCTAGGTTACATTTAACATGATAATTGTTTCAAGAGTATTTATCAATAATTGTACAGATAAATCAGATAAATACTGCATTTGCGGATTTCTCAGTCCTAAATTTATATTAATAAAGAGTGTTGGTGATAACTTTAAACCATTGCTTGGGTTTATGAATATGCTGTTGTTGCAGTTTTCTATACACACACTAACCATAGAAGTCAGAGGGGTTGCAGTATCTTGGGCAGGGGTATCCTAGTGCGGTGAAGTAGGGCACCATGTCACGAGCAGCACCGCAGTAAACAGCTGAACCCGATGAGAGAAGGACAACAAGGTCGAACAGCTGGAAAATATCTGATCGAGGTTGGTGGACCGACAGCAGGACCAGGCGGTTTCCCCGGGCCAGGCGGGACAGTGTGATCACTAGGTTGTGGGCTGTGAAACTGTCCAAACCTGACGTGGGCTCATCCAGAATCAAAATACCTGAAATGTGAAAAAAGGCCAGTTTAATAATCCATAAAATAAAAAGACACGATTCTGCCAGGCTGAATTTTCTCCTTTCATCTTATTTCTAATGCTCCTCTAGCATTTAAAGACTGTGGTGATGAAGAGCAGATCCAGGCAGGTATAAAGGGGGCATAGATTTTAATGAGGGCTGGGAAATCTGTATTGGTTTCATCTTATCAGGAGAGGTTCAGTGAACTTAGAAAAGTTCACTAGATAAACAACTGTGCTATGAGGAAGGCACCATTTAGTTTCTATTGTATTGTATGTTACATCTTAATGAATAATGCTGAACTAAGAAGAGAGGTATTATCATATGTGTTACAGTAGGTCTTGTTAGATTTCATAGTTTCAGTATTCAACACCATCATCCATCAGCTTGCACCTGCTGGGTCTGAAAACCTCCCTCTGCAACTGCATACTAGACTTTCTTACTGAGAGACCACTATCTGTAATGATGGACAATAACACATTGAGAACCACCACACTGAGCGCAGGGGCCCCACAAGGAGGCGTGTTCAGCCCCCTACTCTTCACCATGCTGACCCATGACTGTGTACCAAATACAGCTCCAACCACGTCATCACAATTGCAAAATACACGACGGTGGTGGATTTTATCTACGACAATGACAACTCAAACTACAAAAATGAGGTGAAGCAACTGGTCACGTGCTGCAAAGATAAGATTGTTTTTGACTTACGGAGAGACTACACTCAGCAACCCCCACTGACCATAAGCACTAAATTTCTGGATGTGTACATCACTGAGGACCTCTGAGGATGGCAAGATTACAGGTGCCCTCCTTCCTGACCAGTTACAACAGCCACCAGCATTGGGACTAACCCCACCCCATCTCTGAGCCTGCTCCATCAGACTGGCTGTCAGGATGCTGAACTCTCTCTCTCCCCTAAGCCTCCAAAAAGTCTGGACTATAATTTTCCCATCTCACCTCATACATGATCAAGATTACCTACCTAGTACTTTTTGTATTTCTTTATCATGGTAGTTTTAAACCCTTCACTGAGTTATTCCCATACCGGGGTCTGAGGATCAGCATTTTGATTCTCCTTCAATCACTCAATCATATTTATTTATATAGCACCAAATCACATCAAAAAGTCATCTCAAGGCACTTCACACAAAGAGCAGATCTAGACCATACTCTAATTTAAACAGACCCAGCATTCCCACTTGAGCAAGCACTCTGTGACCGTGGAAAGAAAAAACTCCCCTTTAACAGGAAGAAACCACAGGCAGAACCAGGCTCAGAGTTGGCAGACATCTGCCTTGACCAGTTACCACACTTTGAATATTTTTTATAGATAACTGACATTTATCACCACTTGGCCAACTGCCTTAAAATTGATGTGTCTAGTTAGTTAAGTAAATCATTTGCAAAATCCTTTTAGCTAAATTTGTTAGCATTCAACTACAAGTTCAATAGTATTTTACTTTTTGTTTGTATATGATAAAGTGCTCAGAGTGTAAAACCTAAAACACACACAAACAAACGCACACAGATACAGACATGCTTATGGCTTTCTGAGGCTGAACTTAGGCACAGCATTGCATTGAGCTAAATGCTGATTTTATCTTGTTATGCCAATTAGCACTAAACACAAAGTGCAGGCATTTTGCAGGCAAAGTATTGTTATCAAAACAACTTTTGACCTGATTATGGCACTCTATGAAAAAAGGTCACCAAAGTTATTACAAATCCTCCTAAGGGGAACAAGAATGTGTGTTTGTGCCAAATTTTATAGCAGTCCTTCAGATAGTTATTTAGGTATTTTGCTCAAAATCAATCATATGAGCCTCAAGTATTGTTGGGGGAAAAGTCACTGGAACATCATGCAGGTTCATCATCATCATCATCATCTGCCTGTGAATCTACAGGATACATGCTAACATGGTTTTGAATTTGTCAGAGAGTTACAGCTCTATAAGATGCTTCATGAAGTTGAAACTCTGTGAGATAATCAAGAGTTTAAGAGTCTGTCTCTCCCATATTTTTTCTCTCACCAGGGTTCCATAGAAGTTGGACGGCTATACTGACTCTCCTCCTCTCCCCTCCAGAAACTCCCCTCACATAGTCATTTCCCACCCTGGTGTGCGCACACTGTCGCAGCCGCAGCTCTGCAATGACATCATCTACCTGTGACAAAAAACAGCAAAGACATGATTTGTCAGGTGTGACTTATGAAGACCTGACTTATGAGCATTTTATATTTGAAATGACACATGCTACCATCACATCTGTTCCAGCTGTGTACAGAGTAAACAGAACATGAGAAGTTCCAGGTATGTGATGAGTGTTTTTATTATGAAGTTGATGAATAAAATCTTGAGAACATTTTGGTTAATGTACACAGCATGAGCTATAAAACTGCCTTGCTGTGCACATATTGAGCATATTTGGAAATAGTTTGAGTCATGTTTATGTATTAAGCTTGATCTTACTCTCTGCTCCCGCTGAGCCTGTGTGAAGTGAGTGGGGAGCCTCAGTTTGGCCACAAAGACAAGAGTCTCGCGAACAGTGAGGTGAGGAAGAAGACGGTCATCTTGGCGGACGTGAGCAATGCTTTTCTTCACCAGCTGGGGTGTGTTGGGCTTTCCGTTGATCAGAACCTGCCCGGATGTCATTATACCACCTTCATCCCGACATGTGATGATGTCCAGTAAAGATGTTTTGCCACAGCCTAAGTGGGGATGATAACGGCATGTTAATATACTGTAGAAACAAGCAACAAAATTCACTTTTAGGGACCATATTTTGCATATATCTGTTCTTTTTTTCTACATTGGTAAACATCTATTTGCCTCCAAAGGTAGCAGAGTTATTTGAAATTTTTGGCTTGATTGTCCAAGTGAACAATGTTGCTAACATGATGAAGTCCTTTGCCAAGCTTGACAGCGGAAAGGCAAGTGGAACAAATGACATCTTCCAAAGAGGCCATTACATTAATTACCTTGATTAGAAACTTAAATACTTAAAAGCCCAGCGTGTGTGTGTGTGTGTGTGTGTGTGTGTGTGTGTGTGTGTGTGTGAGCGTGTGTCATGGGCTACTTTTAGGGACAAATTTAAGACTCAGGACTAGTTAATTGGGGACAAAACAAAACATGTGCATCCAGTTGGGAAAGGGCTGATTTTTGGGTCAGTGGTTAAAGTTAGGGGTAGATTAAAGTTATGGAAAACAAAGAAACTGCAGTGCATGAGTTGGTTCCTTTTTTTTTTTTTTTTTACATTTGCTTACTTTCAGCCCAGTATCTGCCCCCCTGGACTTGGATGTGTGTGCATACTACTATTTAGCTTAAGGTTAGACGAACCATCACCTCTAGAAGTAGAGGTGATGGTTAGGGTTAGGTTACATCTCTAGGAATTGAATGTAAGTTGATGTAGTGTCCCCATAAATGACTAAGATCTGAAATGTGTGTTACCTGAGCTGCCGATGACGGCGAGCATCTGTCCGCTACGTACTCTGAGGCTGAGTTTGTTGATGGCTGTTTGCTTGTTTCCTTTCATCTCCCATGGCAACTTGAACTCCGACAACCTCTCATACCAGGGGATCTGAGCTGCTGTGTCCACCTGCAAACACACACACAGACACACATTTACATAAATAGCACATACAATATGCATGTGTATGGTACAGACACACACACACGCACACACGCACACACACGCTGAGGTTAAAACAGTTAAAAGCTAAAGATAATTGTGAGTGTGGTGCAGCTGTCCTTCACTTACCTCATAATGCAGGTTGTTGACCTCCAGCTCATTGCACCCTCCACTGTAAGTGAAGTAGAGGCTGCTGTCTTCATCACACGAGAACAGTTCCATGTCTTGATGCTGTTAGAAAGACGGGTCAGTTGGTTTCATAGAGGCAAGGACACATTCATTTCATTTCTTTATTTGAATCCATATCAGTTTTAAAGTAAGTGAATTATGGATTTACAAGAGCTCAGCGGAATCTGAAAGGACCACTTAGTGTAGTCAGACACCTTATATAAAACTGGGAATGGGAAGATTTTTACTGTATAAAATCTAAAATGCAATGTTATCCACTGGCTCATGGAGAAATATCAGTCTTTGATCTCTGAGAGTGTTTTTGATTATGTACTCAAGTGTGTACACATCACTTAGTTTATTAGCTGGTTTATTGAGTCATTGATTTAATGATCACCGTGTGAATACATGCATGTGTTCATGTGCATGCGCATCTGTATGTGTGTATTTGCAGGCATGTTTGCTTTTGTGTTTGTATGTGCAAATAATTGTCTGAGAGCTTTTATGGGGCCAGAGTCCAGTTTAAAATGGCCTTCATATTACTATTATGTAATTCTTACATCGACCCAATAAAATGAGTCAAAAATTAACACGTGCTCACACTTAATCACACTGCACATGATATTAAAGGTAAACTTAAAGGTACACTATAAATGTGACACATTGTTAAGTGGCTGATATGGGTCGTAGAGGCCTAAAAGCATACTGTATTTAAACCCTCCCTATTCTTTAAACCATTTATTGATTAATCTACAGAGTTTCTGTGAAAATAACCGGTAACCAACATGGAAGGTGTGTTCTTGTTCGTAGCAGAAAGAGGGGGAAAAACACATCTTCAAGCTATTAATCCATGCATAGTCAACTTTAAATAGTCTTAAATGACCAAATCTCTTGTGCATCTTAGTTTAAGTAAAGCCTGTTTATGGACCCAAGAGTTACAAGAAAATTAGAAAGGTCACCAAGCTATTACAGCAATGAACAGAAGATATAGATGACATGTTAAAGATATTAATCCACAATTTCATCAGTGGTAAAAAACAATAAATAAATATTTGTCAAGTAAATTTAAAGACTGAAAAAAAACCCCATTTTAAACTTCCATATTAAATATTAATACATTTCAATCAAAGTAATATGAGAGCATTTGCTTGATGTTCTATATAAGGAACCTCTTTAGAAATGTATGCTCTAAATATTAAGGGAAATAAGAAATGGTTGTACCTATTTTTTACATTAAATCCAATCTCAGCAGAAAGGGCAATAAATTCAGATAATGAAATCCATGAATACACAGAAGTTACTGTATGAAGAGGCATTGAGTGATTGCCGGGGGTGAAGCCATATCAGTATATTCTTGCAGGAATTTACTGATGCTAAAAAAAATGTTTTTAAAAATGTGTTTCCATATCTCTGTGATGCCATGCAGCACACTGACCTGTGAGGAGCTGTTTGTTTGATGGAGGCCATTGTCTATTTCTGTGTCCATGATGTTGCAAGGGGCTAGTTGACGTTTGTAAGGTCAAGAGGTCAATGTTCCCTTTTTTCCTCTTCTGGTAGGTCCCTCTCTGTTTAACTCTTCGGGTCTCCGTTGTGTTTGTTTTCCGGTTTTCCTTCTATTTTCCGTTAGGTCCTTTGACTGCAGTCCAGCTGAAGAACCCCTCTGGTGTCAGCTCACAAGCCTCTTCTTTCAAACCACTCGAGCTCATGTCATGTCAGTTCTTCATCTGCTTTGCGTTGTCAGTCAGCATATCTGGACTCAGAGCACAGTTTGAGGACTTAAGTGAGGCTGACAGCCAGTCAATCTGCTCAGCGTGTGTTTTTTGTCTTCTTTATACAACTCCAGATCAAAGTTCTCTGAGATAACGCAACATTCATTGTGTGTTTATGGTTCCCGAGAGACACCACTGCTGTGCTGTGCAGGGAATTGGCGCAGAGAAACTCAGTGTGAGACTGTGAAACAACTCACCTTTAGAGCTACACATGCTGTATAAGAGTCATGTGGATATGAACAAATTGATCTGAGACGGACTTGATACACTCAAAGTTGTTTGGAGTAGAAGATTGTCCAGATAACATGAACAAATTCTACTCAATGCAGGCGGTGGAGCCAGAGAGCGGGACCAATTTTAGAGAGTCCTTCAAGTTTGTTTCGGAGGTGAAGAGGGATTTGTGGAAGGATGGTGGAGAGGAGCGATCAGAGCCCTCCTGCTGCCTCAGTGTCAGCAAGATCTCCTACACAGTCAGGTAAATGTGCAGGCAGAGTGAACGAGAGGACAATAGAAAGATAGAGAGACTGAGAATGAAATAAATGAGATCATACAGATTGCAACACATACATACATATTGTCAAGTGTAGAGCAAAGTGTTTGATTTTATGTAAGACTCTGAAGAAGAAAAATAATGTCCATTTTATCTAATGAAACACGTTCCTGATTGTTCATATATTTTCAAATCAAATGATGATCAGTTTTAAAGTGGGGATTGATTTGATTCTGGGAATGTTAAGAATATTTGTTTGTGTGTATTTGTGCTTGTGTGTGTGCGTGTTTGTGTTTGTGTATGTTTTCCAGTGAGCGAGTGGGTCCATGGTGGGACCTACCATCCTACAGGAAGAGATGGACTCGTCAGATACTAAATGATGTCTCCTTCCACGTAGATAGTGGGCAGATCATGGGCATACTGGGCAATTCAGGTTCGTCTTTACTTAGTCCAAAGAGCGGTAAAAGGGACAACTCCTCCCATCCCCCGCACCCAATAATTAAGACAATTTGACGATTTTATGCATGCGCATTAAATAATTGTCAAACTGTAAGACATTTTTTGGAAATGGCTCTGTAACTGATTAATTTATTAGACATTGTTAAATATTGAATTTTTTGCTGTAGAATGCAAATTAAAAAAATTATAGCACCTCTTATTCATACTGAACGTCAAATTAAGTACTGTGTAAATGTTGTGACGTTTGTTGTAAAGGATCCTATTCTTAGATATGTGACCATATATCTTATTTTACTGTAAGTGTGTGTTTATGTGTGTGTGTGTGTGTGTGTTTGTAATGTAAAGGCTCAGGAAAGACCACATTGTTGGATGCTGTCTCTGGGAGGATTGGAAACTGTGGTTCACTGACTGGTGAGGTCTTTGTTAATGGCAGGAAACTGAAGAGAGATGAGTATCAGGACTGCTTCTCCTATGTGCTGCAGGTGACACACACACAGACACATACGTAATTATTTATGATCTCGAGAAATATGTTTTTGATGGGTTATGTCAATGTAGTCAGAAATCTATAAAAATCACACACATGCACTTCAGTTTGCTTTAGTGTCACACACTGACACCAAGGTTAATCATATCCTATGATGAGTGGTTGTATGCAGACATTTTAAATGTACTTAAAATGTACATAAATACCAAACCACAAACTCCATGAACAGTCCATTTTGCAAAAACTCCTGAAAAAGTTGCCCTGGCCTCTGTGTGAAATTAACTAAGACCCTTGATAGCCTCCTCATACACTTAATCTCTCAATGAGAGGTGCTCAAGTGTATCCAAAGCCTGAATTAAAAACACTGGCTTAAAACTGGCCTTGCTTCCTTTCAAATCACCTCCCCCTACTCGCTGATAGCACTGCCACCCCCCAACCCCCACACTCTCTAAGCCTTGTCATTAACTTCCCCTGCTAAGCTGTAGATGAGGAGGTGATATGAGCACCTGATATTAAAGTCATTCAGATGAGAGACTGAGGAGAAGAGGGATTGGGAGCTGCCACGTGTTAATTGAAGCAGGCAGAGCAGGTTCAGCTCGTTCAAGCAAATGAACGTACATGTGTGTACATATGTGCATGCACACACATATGTATATGAACATGCAGTAAAATACTACTAGTGTCCTAGATGGGAGTACAATCAGAGTGCAGGGATGTGCAGCAAAAGTGCTCTATATTGCAACTCTGAAATTTACACTTTTCTGTTGCTCTAATGCATAATGATAGCAAGTAATAAAGTCACACAGAGCAGGTTGGCTGCTCTATTTATCTAAAATAGCAAGAGAAAGAAAGGAAACAGAATTGATATCTACTGCCATCTCAAACTGATCAAAATGCAAAACAAAAAACAAGAAAAAAAATAGCACTTTATAATATTTATACAATACACACAAAATATTGGTTTCATAAACTCTTAATAAAACTCTTGGCATGCACATGTCAACTAAGTATAACAGCGATTTANTATATACATGTCATGTAGCAGCAAAATCATACAATGCTTCTACTCTGGCTAGATGTTGAAACAATATCTTAATAGTTTTACTTGGACTTCAGTAGACTTCTCTAAACTTGACTAAGTTCTATAAGTTTTATTCTGTGCAAATGTGAGAGGAGCTTTTCTTAATAAACACACAGTACCCTAATCTATTGACAGTAAGAATCCCATAATTCTCATCTAATACACTTTTCTGTTGTGTGTATCTCTTGCTTGTTTCTTGTTGTTTTTTTCTTTATTTATGACTCTCCTTTACCTCTCCTTCTCTTCATATCTGTCAGAGTGATAACCTGTTGAGTTATCTAACTGTGGAGGAGACACTGACCTACACAGCTCAGTTGGCCCTGCGGAACCACTCGGTCACAGCTATCAAGAAGAAGGTGACTTTTAAGAGCTGCCTCTGCTCTGTCCACTCCATTAGTTTTCTTTAGTGTCATTTCACCTTGCTGGAGAGAAGACAAGTAGAGAAGAAATGTGAAGAAGAGAATCACAGAAGAAATCACTTAGAATGAAAGCATATTACAAACTTTTTAAACTTAGTATATACCTTATCCCGTTTCCTTTAATCATAAAACAGCAAAGACACACAAGAGTGACAGTGAACAGAAAAGAGTGCATTAATGAAACATAAATATAAACTAAAAAACCTCCACTGGTTGCCCATACATTTTAGGGTTCATTTTAAAATTCTTTTATTTGCCTTTAAATCTCTCAATGGTCTTGCCCCGCTGTACCTCTCTGAGCTTCAAACAAAGTGGGAGCTCAGAGGGGATCGTGCCTTTGCTGTTGCAGCTCCAAAATTATGGAACAACCTGCCTCAGCAGATCAGACACGTCTCCTCTCTGTCTGTTTTTAAATCTCATCTTAAGACCCACC
>JANJYP010167442.1:0-11939 GCA_024605115.1 Rastrelliger brachysoma
GTATCGTAAGCCTTGCCCCCCACCCCCCTCCCTCCAATAAGTCACATTAAGGATGGTATAGACGTCATCAAGTCTTCCTCCCGGAATATAATGGTACAGTTCCTTCCTCATCGATGCATCCGTCAGCCTCACCCCCCACCTCCCTCCTAAGATGGAAGTTTACTTCCAAACTTTCTTCTTGTTCTTGTTTAAAAAAAAAAAAAAGAAAAAGAAGAAGAAAGGAAAAAAGAAACGGTAGTGAATACATATATAAATTCATAAACTTTTCATAGGACAATATGATGATACATTCTAATCAATTTCTCCCTTAGTGCAACCGCGACAGCTCTCTTTTTTGTTTTTTTTTCCCACCAAGCGTCATTATCAATAAGTCCAATTAAGCTTTTTATGACTATGCCTGAACGGGTAAATGATCATCTTTGCTGGTGGTGGCGGTTTCATGTGACTGTACAGGGTTTTGATGGAGGGTGGTGATCGGGCTTCCGCTGACCAAGTTCAAGGCCTCTGGGGAGTCAGGAGCTGTCCGGTGCTGAAATGAATCCTCTCAAATTGCGGCTTTCTGACATTACAGTCACTTCTCTCATCATTTCCAATAATTGCTCGTTGGATATCGAGGAGGGGAGGATGGAGGGGTAGTGGTGGTGGCGGGTAGGGAGGGTTGTTGTGGGTGGGATGGGGGGTTGTTGACGATGCCGGTTCACAGAGCCATCAGGCTACGTGGCTTTAGAAACGTTTCGCCCATTTTCCCAACATTGTTTTCTAATTATTTGTATGACTGTAATTCGCTGATTATTGTGCTGTAACGAAAAACCAGAAAAGGCCTTAAAGCTACATTGTTGTATATTTGGCAATGAACCAATAAGCAGTTGGGCCTAATTCGGTGCTGATGGAGCCTCATTTTGTACTTTTCCCGTAATGTCGAGCTTATCTGTATGCATACCGCTTCTCTGTAATATGCTGCTTATTATTTGCTAATAAAATCGTGTGAAGTGTAAACTTGACATTAATATTCATTACATAAAATAGACGGATTAGGCTACACCAGAGTGTGTCGGATATCAAATAGATGTAAGTAGCGAGTAGACTTTTAATCATTTTTTAAATTATTATTTCTTTTTTATTTAAAAAAAAATTGACCATGTACGCAAAAAAGAAAGAAAAAAAATTAGAAGAGATGATTTATTCCAGATTTAACTGTTGAATAATTTCCATCTGTATTCCCTGTTTACACAGAACAATCACCATGCATTCATTTACATGAAAAACCATTACATAGTCTCTGTCACACTAACAATTAGAGAGACAAACCTACAAGCATACATCAATCTAGAAATACTAACACATTCATCCAGTTACAGCCATAAAATGACAATTCATTACAGTTATTAATGTGAATGGCGGATACATGTCTGAAACTCTGATTCATGCCTCAGGCCTATATGGACCCTCATTACAGTCACCGCATTTTTTTTTTTTGATTCATCACTGTAGCACTGAATCAGATCTATAGCTCAGCGACCTATTGAAGAGAGATTCACGTCAGCATTTTGTTTACTCTGACGCAACGTGACGAACAGAGCCAGTCACTGCCAGGGGGGGCTTATCCACAACTTCTTTATGGCAGGGCGTGATTCCTAAGAAGAGCGCAACTTAAATCCCCATACGTTTTAGCTGGAACAGACTACTAATGGGAGGCCTGTTGCAGCAGGTGTCGCAGCTCTGAAGCCTGAGGAATAAGCGCCATCATGAGGACAAAAAGGGAAACACGCAGTGATCCTCTGAGCTTCTTTTATCACCAGTGACAGCAGAGAGAGAAAGAAGAGATGAGCAGCAATTCTACATATGCTTGCCATGACGTAAATAAGCGCACGTGTTTATGACTTAAAGTCATTATGTGAAGAGAGGCAAGTAGTAGGCCTACCTTTTTGGTTGTCCACCCCCCACCAAAAGAAAAAAAAATGCTGGTGACATTTTTGTTGTGTAATTCATTGTTTAAATGCAGCAAGGAAGAACTAGCACACAGAGTTTTTTTTAACTGGTTGCCACACCTATTTATATGCAGATGACACTATTCCCCTCAGGCTGCTACTGACAATCTACAACTTTCTTTTAACATATTACAGCATACCCTCCTCGATTTTAAACTAGTCCTTAACTCTCAAAAAAGCAAATGTATGCTATTTTCAAGGGCTAGGCATATTGATTTTACTAAACTCCATGCAGCTCCATCTACACTTAAGCAATTAGATCATTCAGCCCTTAGATTTATCACAGGTGATAGTTACAGTACACACCACTGCACTCTGTACAGTAAGGTTGGCTGACCCTCTCTGTCCTCGAAGCGCAGATACCACTGGCATTTATTTGTTTTTAAAGCCATCAGTGGAAAACTTCCTCAATAGATCTCCTCCCTATTGCACTGGAATCATGGTTCCCTTCAAACCAGATCCAACCACTGGCTTACTCTCAGGGTTCCATATGCTCGCTCTCAACTTGGACAAACAGCCTTTTTTATCGATGCCCCCAACACATGGAACGCTCTCCAACAAACACTGAGATTAGAGGTGCTCCCATCTGCCACTGTTTTGAAACAATTGCTTTTTAATCTTAGCTTATCATATTGCAACTATTTTTAACTTTTCCTTTTTTATTCTTATTTTATTGTCCATCTTATTGGATTGGATTTTGCTCATTATCTGTAGTTGCTATTTTATGTGTGCATTTTCTTGATTGTAAACTTGTCAGCATTGTAAATGAGGGAAACCTCAATGTCCTTCGAGTATGAATAAAGGTTTGAATGAAAAGAGTTCAGTGGAGTCTGGAGTTTATATATATTTCTTCATTCATTCATTTTAAAGCTGCACGGACTGTGAAAAATTACAGTGCACTGCATTTTCACTGTCTGTACAGCTCCAACATGAATGAATGAATGAATGAATGAATGAATGAATGAATGAATGAATGAATGAATGAATGAATGAATGAATGAATGAATGAATGAAGGATATGTAAAATCCAGACTCCCCTCTGGACATTTTTTAGGTTTTGTGTGAGTCTTGCCTTGCTGCATTTTTAACATGTGTCCTTGACTACTGCATCAGAGAAGTAGATCAACAAAAGGACAGGTTTTTAAGGTGCAGCTCACCTCACCTACAACTGGCCTCCTTAAAATGATGCATGCCTGACCCCATGCCACATTTTGCATGTCTTCAGAATTTTCCCCCTTATAGCCTCTCAGATTCAAACTATTGGTATTGAATCTGAATTGAATTGAATGTTCATATTTCATTCAAATGAGAGATAATACTATAGAGCTAAATTTGTATGTCCAAAATTATCACATTAATCATTTTCCACCTCCTCGGTTGGAGCCATTAATATACAGCTCTCGTGCTAATTTCCTCTGCCATTTCCTTTTAAACAGTCTAGAGCACAAACATAAAAGCAAAACTTTAAACTGCAGCAGCAGCAGACATATTTAATTGTGGAAATGTGAAAACTGTTAACTCCAAAGTTTTGACAATTTTACATGCATAGTTGTATTTAAACACTGACGTTCTCAATTATATTCTCAAATCAGTTGCTTTTAACTGTTTCGTGATCATTTGGTAAAGGAAATCAGCTCTTTTTATCTACCTCCAAAAAAACTGGAATAGTCTCCTACTGACATTCAAACACTCCTTCTCGTTTGACACTTTTTTAAATAGATTTTTTGGCACAGATACCTTTATTATATAAAGGCCTACAGCAGTCAGACAGGAACTCATGGAGAACAAGAGAGAGAAGAAAAGGGAGACATCTCATTCCGGTCAGGATTTGAACAGGGGTCGGCTGCTTACAAGCAAAGCTCTACATGGCAAGCACTCTACCTCTACACCACTGCAGTGCGCCTCGTTTGACACTTTTAAGGCAAAACTCAAGACATGGGCTACATGTTTAAATGACCTTTTGCAATACATTTAGAATAACCTCAGTAAAGATACATTCATAAATGTATATTTATTGTTTTATGGTTTATGTTTGTGCATATACACTTTGATATTGCCTTGTATTTGATTAGCTACTGATTTTCATTGTTTTCTTCTGTTTGACCCTTTTAACACTGTTGTGCATTTTAGTGTGATTTGTACAGCACTTGGTTGAACTGTTGACTTGACACATGTCATCAGGAACATATCTGCGAAACCTGTGCAAGTTCAATTTACTGAAGGAGATCATGACATATGGTGGGAAGCCCTAGGGAAAAGGCAGGCAAATCATTGTTTAATTAAAAAAAAATAGCTTTGATGATATGATGTGAATACACCATAATTCAGTAATAGCATTAAAAAGTATGTGGATGACACATCTTGTTTCCCAGAGAAGTCGTTTTTCTGGTGACGTCCCTCATATAAAGACTTGTGGCAGTGTCATCTGCGTCACTAGGGGTCAGCAAATCACTTTGAATCACTTTTTCAGCATGAAGTCTCATATACGTATAGTACACGTTGTACCTGCAGTATCAGACTTGTGATCATTTTCTTCTGAAATATTACAGATGCAATCTTGACAGTATCTTCCCCATTATATAGCTTTTTATCTTTATCGACAGAAAACATATAGACCTAGGCTACTTTTATAAATGTTTTCAGACTGTCATAGTTTAAAAAAAGGTGAACTGCAGAGCGTTTTTACAGTTTGCTGAAAGACTGAATAAAGTATAGAAAATTGAATAAAATGTTGTCCAAAAAGTAGAATACCGTGTCTGGCTAATTAGAATACACACACACACACACACACACACACACACACACACACACACACACACACACACACACACACACACACACACACACACACACACACGTAGAAATAGGCTACTACATGTCACAGTATGCACAAAATTTAACTAAAAAAAAAGAAAAAAAAGACCCAAAACATCTTTAATCGATAAACTGCTACTTTGTGCACGTGAAGTCTTACAGCTGACTTAATGTTATGAATCAATAAACAAAACCATAGACTACTTATTGTGACGTAAAATCCCATTGAACCTTTAACAATAGAGGGCGCCAGATGTCCGCACATTGTGTGTGAGGTTCAAAGGTTAAACTGTGCGGTACCACAACGCTGAATTATAGTCATACAGTGTTTTTATTCTCTTGATTGATTCATGAAAGAGTAAGGAGCCAGATGGTGGATTTTATCTTCAGGCATTGATGTCGGCCATATTGGGCGCACGGGAAAAACCATTCGATAGCAGCTGATGCAGCATTCAAGGGCTATCGGAAAAATGCTAAAATGCATATTCCCCTTAGAATTAATAGAAACAAGAACTGTAGCCTATTGAAGCAGACACGAAAATGCCAACAGTAGAAATATATTTATTGATATACAAATGAGCAACAATCATAAGATGCAGGTTATTACATCTAGGCTATGTACAGAGATAGATTACATGCACCATGTAGGAATTTTTTTAGGTCTATAAACTAATAATTATTTTCAATTAATCGTTTGATTATTTGGCTGATTATCCAATTAGTTTTGTCTTTGTCTATAAAATTTAAAGCACTGTTGCCAATTTCACATTTTTGTGAACTATCCAAACAAAGATGACAAACCAAAAGAGAAAAATGTTGTGATCCCCATAATGTCTGCTTTTAGGCAAATACAACTAACAAACAATAAATAAAATGGGGGAAAAATAGAAAGCTGAATTTACGAGTCTAATATGAGTACGCGAATGCAGCATGATTCCTTCTTTGGCCTCGTCGGCTCCTCGGTACCAGTCCGGCTATTGTTGTGTGTCTTTCAGGGCAAGCCTGACCTATCAGCAGCCGGTGATTTCTGGATATTTTAACTGTTTTGCGGCGCTTTCTCTCCGCCATATTAAGCTTTCTTTGTCCGTCGGCAGCGTATGCTCGTTTAAAAGGAATATCAGTGATCATAGCGGAGCACTTTGGGCTGGTGAAGTAGTTAATCGGTATGGGACAGACGGAAGACTGAGATTCCACGTTAGAGAGAGAGGGAGAGAGAGAGACTGCTTGTGTCGGCTGTTTCCACTTTGGATTGTCGACGTGAAAAAAGAAGGAAAAAAAAACGTGTGTTGGGGGAAAAAAAATAAGATCGCTGGACGCATGTAGCCGAACTACAACACTTGCAAAGGTCGCTTTTTAAGGTAAGAATTGCTCTCCAGGAAAAAGTCACATATTGCTTTTCGGTGAGAGGGACGAGCAGGCCCTTGTAGTGCTTTGACACAAAGTTGGAAAGGAGGATCGTGAGTTTATCTGTGTGTTACATTGTAATAAAAAGTCTTAACCGTGCCTCGATATT
Organism: Rastrelliger brachysoma; assembly: GCA_024605115.1. Classification (NCBI taxonomy): domain Eukaryota; kingdom Metazoa; phylum Chordata; class Actinopteri; order Scombriformes; family Scombridae; genus Rastrelliger; species Rastrelliger brachysoma. The sequence goes on from JANJYP010167442.1 coordinate 6,316, forward strand.
TGCGAGTCTAGTATCACTCGATGTAAGAAAGAAAACGACTCTCTTAACTACCCTAAAGCAATGCTACATAGTTTATATTGGACTAGTTTAGCTTCAAAAACAACCGCATTACCAACAAAATAACATGTTTTGTAGCTTTTCTTGCTTCATTTCAAATTTTAATATGGATTTCTTTCACAAAACAAAGTTTAACCACCTACTCTTTTCTCTCTGCCTCACCCAACCCCTCTCTTTCTCTCTTTACACACACACACACACACACACACACACACACACACACACACACACACACACACACACACACACAGTCAGCTGCTGCAGGCCTCAGCTGTAATAGGCCTTTACTGCAAGACATACTGCATTACAACAGAGTTTCCAAATGACCAAAAAACCCTATAATTTAAGCCTAAGCAGTCATTTCCAACTTACTTCTACTATGATCTTATTGAGGTGGTGCTGGTGTACTTCCCTGATTTGCCTACTACAGAAAATGAGTGCATAATATGGGATGAAATGCCGGAATGATGCTGTTGTGTGTATGTGTGTGTGTGTGTGTGTGTGTGTGTGTGTGTGTGTGTGTGTGTGTGTGTGTCCATATATTCACTGTCCATGACTGTGCATGTGTCTCTTGGTGTGCTATACTGTTCTGTGCCACAGTAAGTAATCCTCCTCTATGGTAATCCCTCTGTTAGCACAGCCCCAGTTGGCCGGACAGTCATGTCTCCTACTCACACACACACACACACACACACACACACACACACACACACACACACACACACACACACACACACACACACACAGCTGGAATGGAGAGGCCTGTTGGCAGAGGAGTGAGGAGCACTAACAGGTGGTGTTGGCTAAGTTTCAGGAGCTTGAGTTTAACTGTGGAGATATGAGGGATCCTTGAGTGTCCTCATGGTGCTGATCAGACTCTACAGTATCATTACAGCTACCTGATTAAAGGTGATGAGCTTTAATGCAACAGTGCCACAGAGGCAAGGTCAAAGTCATAATACTGTTGTGATCACACCTCAGCAACCCAAACAAATGTTTGGGTTTGCGAGGACAAAAAGAAAATGTTCAGCCTCTCACTGAGCGATGTGGTGTCCTCCTTCAGTGTGGGCACAGAGAACAAGAAGAGCCCTTCTTTTTTATAGCTTGAAGATGGCTCTTTCTCTCTCTCAGTCTCACTCCAGCCTTTGATAGGCACAGCAGGTGGCCTCAATGGCATGAATGGATTCGGAAGGAAGTTCCTCTCTCTCTCTCCCTTGCTCTATCTTCCCCCGTTGCCCCCCCCACACTCACAGTGATTGGCAGAGATGGCAGGCTGCCCCGAAGATAAGACCGCACCGCGTCTCAGTGAGTGTGCCAGGGCAATTACTGAGTTACGCTTCAGTAATGGTTTGCAGCCCCTGGTACCTTCTCATCTCTCTATGATTGTGGCCAGTGTTTACTGAAGTGGTCTGTCAATGTAGCTTTCAGGAGCAGGCATGAGCTGGGGTTATCTTTTAGAGCACAAGCGGCTTGGTTGCAAAATTTCTGTGCTGCTGTTTTCCAGAGCCACAACAAAAACTTTTCTGTAGTGTAGAAAAGCAAAAGTAACATGATGACCTTTCTTACAGTGCCGAGTTGATCAATGGAAGATAAATGAACAAAACTGCAGTGATCAATACATTATTTAGTTATTTATCCAAAGCCAAAATACCACATATTCTAGCCTCTCTCAAATGTAGGGATTGAACCACTCTAGGGTTTCAACTGTTAAAGTCAGCATAGAGGGATCTTGAACCTTTTTGTTTTTACTATTCTCTGTGTACTTTAAATCTATAAAATGTTTAATATGAATATGTGTTTTCAGAGGCTTTTCTAAAGTCTTCAGTACCAGTGAAGGACACAGCCTGAGTCTCAACAATGACAGCACAATAAGACGACAGTATCAAAAGGAGCTGAAGCTCTCTGCACAAGAACTTTGGTTAAATTAATAAAAGAATTTAAAAAAAGTATTGCTGCTGTTATCAAGTACATGACAAAGCAGATAACAATTTGGTGTATCAGATGCCATAATATAATAAACCATTACTGTTATAGATCATTAGTTTTAATAACCCTAACCCAAGGTGACTTCTTCACATTGCTTGTTTTCATCAAGTAGTGACCCAGAACCCGAAGGTGTCTAGTTTACTACCACGCAAGACTGAGAAAATCCGCAAATCCTCAAGACTGAGATACTGGAATCAGAGAATGATGAGCATGTTATCTTGATGAATGACTAAAATGCTTGCAGTTTAATTTTCTTTTGTTTTGATTCATCGTTTGAGCTCACATTCAGAGCCATTTGTCAGCTCTTGAATGAATATTAGATAACCGATGCTTCAGACACACTTTGGTTTGTACCGTAAACAGTAATGAAGTTTGACACTCGCCACTATTTACTTATTGGTCACAGTTAAAACTGTGGGAATATCCGCCCTGTTAAAGCTAAGCGTGCGTCAGCGGTTTGTCCCAGGTGACAGTAAAGGTTGCACAAGGCAGAAGCTCAAGGGTTGAAAGTCCTCTCCCCAGAGCTTCTCCGCTTGTTGTGTCTTATCTGATTTGTCACAATGAGACTTAAGAGATGCGTCATGCTTGATTTAGCTGAGCACAGCACGCAAACATCACAGCACCCGAAGAGATCCCCATTCATATTAAACTTCACCATTAGAACTACATACAAGCAGATACTCTTTTAGAAATAACCTCAGAGCATAACACAAGGCGTCGATATCATGACATATTTCAAGGCACTCATTTTTCACCTATTTTTTTGCTGTTTTGTTGTGATTTGGTACCCGATTTTCTTCTTTCACACCGGGCATCATTTCGGCCTGTGGAGCTATTCGAGACCCTTGCTGTAACTGTTACAAGGTTAAATAAATAAACTTGACTCTAGCATAGCTGTGAGTTGGCGCTTACACTCTTTTCATATAAGTTTACCGCGGTATAGAGCTAACAGTTTGGACTGATAACATGCAGTATCAGGATTTTTTTTCTTTCCTGAATGGCAGCTACAGAAAAAGCTTCCCTCCCGCCGCTCTCCAGCATTGTTTCATTTGGCCCTGTGGGAAGCAGCAGCCTGTGTCTCCTTAATCTGACACGGCATCACTGGTAGTCTGGCACATAGCCTCACATGTCACATGTCCTTGGATGGGCTTCGGCTCCAGCATTTTGTTTGAATACATACCAGTGTCTTTTTGTGTGCTGTTGCACAGTACGCCTGGCAATAAACTTGGAAGTATCTTTCTGAATTTACTCCTGTTCTGTTAACTTCCAAACTGAATAAACCTTTCTTTTTTTTAGATAAGAAGGTGGTCTGAGTAAATAAGCTTTTTATAAATTTATGAAACATCTCCAATCGATTAGCTAATCGCAACAGTTTTTGAGCACTAGTTGGTTAACAAGCAGTTTACAAAGTATATTGGAGTGAGATCCATGACCCACATCTCTGTGGGTTTTTATCTTTCCCCATTCCCTCGGAGCTACCAGAAGAATGACACATTTCTCCCTGCTAATCTCATTGTTGTACATAACGATCTCATTTAGGAAACCCATCAGAGAGAGGATACAATAATCTGCCTATAATTTCATTTGCTGTGAAGTCGATTTGAGCCCTCATTAGTTTTGGTAAATTTGTCACACAAGATAAAGTAAAAAAAAAAACACTGCTGGTAGTAGTCTTGTCTTTTTTTTTTTTTCGCTAAGGATTTTTTATACTCAGTGTTTCATGTCAGTTTAGGACTGTAGTATTTGAATGAAATGATCAATAGCTTAACAGATATATAGAGCAAATGGAGTTTAAAATACCATACTAAATCCTCTCTGTAGAAACATGTATTTTTTTTAAGTGGGGGTATTTAATAGAAGTACTGTTGTGGGGACTATTTGGCTCCCAACATTGTAAAGACAGTGTGTGCCCTTATTAGCATTTCTTCTGCACAGTGTTAGCATGTCTATAGTGAGTCCTCTGTGCTCTGTGGGGGAACGCCACAAGGTACTTTCTCTTTGTCCATAACAAAAGGTAGATGCAGCAGACAAAAGAAGAAAGTGAAATCCTCTCTCTGTTGCATAAAACAGGCAGAGGTGAGCTTTTCTTTCTTGCTGAGAGCACAGTTCTCCTTGGGTGGTTCAAAGCTGACTAGTACATTTGTTATATTAATTTATTGCTGCTTCTTAAGTGAATAAAAAGTTTCCTGTAACCCTGAGATTTTGTGAAATCAGCCACAGACAGTGTTAGAATGTCAACCCTAGCAATTTTTATGCAAAAATGTGTGGTAGCAAGAAAAATCCACCCTGAAGACTCCTTTCTTAAAACCTTTGGTTAATAGCATCATTTTAGAGCTATTAATAAATCACAATATCTAATCCCCACATAACATCTGCCCCAGGCCACTTATATTTTGTGCCAAAGAGAATCCCAACTGAAACTTGTGGGTGTTGAACCAGTTTGACACACGAGATCATGCGCCAACCCTGTGGGCTTGCTCAGGCTTGTGATCTATTCATGGCCATTTTAGGAGCGAATTATCTGGGCGCATAATGGTGAAAATAGGAGAGGCTACCAGTCAATAAGGAAAGGTCAGCTTTTTTATAAAGCAGGTTAGCCTGTAAAGGTTCGGAGCTCTGGGTACCTCGACAGATATCAAAGTGCATCCTGAAACATGATCTGTGTACTGACACACACCAACATCAGCTGCAGCCGGGAATACATTTGTTTCCAGGACACAGCAGCGGATTTGAACCACTAATTCAGACTTTAGTCTTCACCGGCACTCCTTCATCGTGTTGTCTTTTAGGTCAGCTGTTAGTTTGCTGTAGCATTAGGTTCAGTGTCACACAATAAGTGTGTTGGGCTTGTGGCACTGTGTAAGGGTTGACATGTGACAGGACAAGGTCAAAGGTGGCAGCCATGTTTATGTAGGCCTCTGCTCTGATGTCAGTGGCCTCTATTGTGACGTGGGGTGTGCCGAATTTAGCGTTTAGTTTAGCTCACATTTATAGAGACGTGATATAATAGGGCAGCGAACAGGAAGTTTAGTATTGTATACTGCAACCATAATCTGCATACTTGCAATTTTAGATATTATTTGCAAATAATGACCCTACATCAGGAAAGCATTGCCTAATTTTTGTTTGCGTGTTTACAAACCTTATACATCTATTCTTAGTTGAAGTTGAAGTACCTTTAAAAAGACTCCTTTGGAGGAAAACAAAGAATAGAGAATAGTTAAAGTGTACAGATGCTCCAATTTAATGAGTTTATTTCTAATTTAAATATCTGATTTCTACACTTTCCAGCATCTTTATAGTCTGCCTTACGTGGGACACTTCCTTATGCCAAGTGTAATTTTATGTTTATGTGCTGTACCTTTTCAGACACTTGTATGAACATCTGTGCCTAATAACCATGCCTCAAATCTGTAAATGTGTATCTCAGGCTCTCAGACACATCCACACAAACACAGACTTAGCTTTTTGTCCCCTTTCTGATACACTTCTTTAGATAACAAGAAAAGTTTATCCAAGAAAACAAGAGAAGTTTATGTAACTACAAAATTGCCATTTTATACCAGCTACATCACTTTCAC
>JANJYP010167483.1:0-13734 GCA_024605115.1 Rastrelliger brachysoma
AACTACATGTTGCATGGTTTGAAAAAAGAAGAAAAAGTTGTGAAGTAAAAACAATGTTTTGACCATTTTGTTTTTCGGTGAAAATACATCTACCAAAAGCAGTTTTGATTTTTGTGGAAAAAAATCAAATAAAATACATACATTTTATTGAAATACACTACAAAAGATAGAAAAATAGTTCTAGTATTACAGTTGGCAGCAGACTGGCTGGGCTCAGAGGAGGAGGTGGCTGGTTGGTGGTGGAGGATCACATGATGGAACAGCCTCTTTTGGCAGTGCGGGGGTCACCCTGTACAAAAAGCCATTCACCACAAACATTTATTTGTTGCACTTCAATAACTGTATTAGGAGGCTTTAAAACACAGGTCAAACAAACTAAAGCTAAAAATCTAAATTGATGCATTGAGCTTTTGGAGGTTCTGTATATAGGAAAAAGAAATTCACTCCCATTAGCGACAGCTGTAGCCGTTAAGCCTGCACGCTCGCATATGTTCTCACTGTGGCCAGGAGGTGATGTGCCGTGGCTGAGGNTAAGAAATTCACTCCCATTAGCGACAGCTGTAGCCGTTAAGCCTGCACGCTCGCACATGTTCTCACTGTGGCCAGGAGGTGATGTGCCGTGGCTGAGGAACAACGTGCTGTGGTTTTGTTGTGAAATGTTTACTTATTAAAAACCTCTGGACCACCAATAGAAACACAAAAAGGACTAAGTTATGTTCCATGTTCTGCTCTGGAGCTTTGCTGAGGAAATAGCTGTGTGAGTGCTGTGGGTGACGAGAGTGTGAGGGGTCACTGCAGCAGTGTGTTGTGATTAACAGCTGTTTTATTAGCTGGAGAGCTAATATCTGCAAGGCGGTGTAGTGTTGTGTGTTTTTTACATTAGAGGGAGAGAGGCACGGCTCAGGAGCACACAAACATTACTGAGGACAATTCTGGCCTGAGTGACTGAAATAGAAATCAGTCCTGTGTTACTAACAAAGTGGCAGTGTTTGTATAGTTGTGACTGCTGGTTGACTCACCTGTTGGTGGAAGAGGTCTTCCTCAGTGGCCTCCATTCCACTATCATCATCATCTTCTTCTTCACCTTGCTCTTCTTCTATTCCTGTCTTGTATGTAGTGGTCCTCTTTGCCACCTCCTGCCACACACACACACACACACACATATATATATATAAGTGTCCACATCTTAACTCTGTAGTCTAACTAGAACCACACACAGTATTAAAAAAAGAAAGAAAATAATCCACTGACTTAAGGTGTTTTTTTCACAGATCATTATTTCACATTGTGACTAAGATGCATGTCGATTGGAACTATTATTTAAAAACCTACTCGTCAGTGCTCTCTGGTGGACAAACTATCTAAATAAACAGAAACCTTACTGCAGGATGTCTGTACTGACATGTTTTTGTTACTCAGACAATATCAACCTGGCGCATTATTAATCTAACTCTAAATTCTACCATCAACATCTTCAAAAGACACTGACAAATATGATGATGGGAGCATGTATGGCTGAGTATTAAAGTAGGATGGAGTGTGTAATGTGTAAGAATGAACAGAGAGAACACATGATCACATCAAGACAATGAATGAGAGACAGAGAGTAGGGGTGTAAACATTTACATTTTTTTCTACACGTGTAAACGGGGCTTATAACTGACATGTAACCAGTTACACATGACGACAGAGATTTATGATCTGGCATCCACCGAGTCAGCGTTAAGTCTGGCACTGGCTGCAGCGTAGTAACACAGATACCTGCACTAGTGGGAAAGTTACTAATGTTATTACATGAAGCTTTCAGGCAACATTATTACTGTACGGCGGGTGGTCCTGACATTTGGGAAGGCTGCCTGACCAACTTTTATAAACAACGCTAGAAACTGCTGATCATTAAATATATAATTAATAGGCAATGCAAGTGTCTCAGAAAGAATAAATAATACAGTTGCCTAGCAACTACAACAAAGCATCTGCTTCTTTCAAGTGGCATATTTTAAAAAAGTAAACTTTGGAAAATGAATGAATGAACTTTACTATATAGGTATTTTCGATGAGTGCAATAGGCGCTTAAGCGGTGGGCCATGGTTGACTATCACCATGGCAACGCCCTCTCCCTAACTCGTCAATGTGAACGGGACAACTTCACAACCACACGTGGTGTGTGCATATTATTTATTATACATGATTTCCACAATTTTCCAGCATAAAATTTAGGGAGGCTCAGCCTTGCCTAGCCCCCACTGCGCTCCGTCCATGTATATAGGTGAGAAATTAACAAGGAGGGAAAAAAGACTTGATTTTTGATCTTGCTACACGGTTACAATTCATTATCCATGTACCCGTTTACACATGTGGATGCGCTTTACACTACGTCACATTCAGCCATTCATACACTGGTGAGAGGTGGCTACCCCAACCTACTCACCAGTAAGTAACACATTCACACACCACTGACACAGCAGCGTCTTGCTCAAGGACACATCGACATGTGGATTGAGGGAGCTGGGAATCGAACCACCAACCCTCCGATTAGTGGATGTGTATGTGGTCTCACCTCTCCCTGAGGATTGATCAGTACCACGTGGACATCTTCCCCTGACCCCCAGGAGGACTGGTTCTTCCACACTAGGTCTGAGGGAGGTTTGGAGCTCACACCAGCATCAGAGGCCCAAACCTGCACACACCAAAACCATCCTCATATTCAACACTGTTCACACTGAATGACACATCAGAAGAGTACATACCTGACAGAACATCACAAAAAGCAGAATAGATCTGCTTTAAAACATCAGAATGATTTAAAACATAAACATAGTTACAGAGTACATCAGTATGTGTGATTTCTATTGAGGTTAAAAAGAATCAAGTTCAGCTCATACCATGACTTTCTGGCCGGCCTTCAGGACATATTTGGGAGTGAACTTGTAGGTGGCTGTCACATTTCCAATAGTCTTAATCATCTCATAACCCACCATGGCCTGGTCCTGAGACAGAAAAGTTTAATAGAAGTTGAACAAACACTGGTTAACAGTTTCTAAACTACAAGCAGCAGGCCAGGAGCTCACCTCGTCGCCACTGTTCTGGACGCTGATGAACTTGCCGTCAGTGTCGATCTCGTCGATGCAGACGGGGCCCGTGGCCGAGGCGGAGTGAGCGATGGACACGGAGCTGCTGGCTTCCTGCTCCTCCACGTCCACGCGCTTTCTCTTCCCCTGGGCGGTGCGAACGCTGCGGCTGCTGGACGAGGCTCGGGACACGGTGACGCGAGTTGAAGGGCTGGGAGACAGCTTCAATCTGAGGGAGGGAAACACCGTAGTTAGACATGAGCGCATGTGTGTCAGACTTTGGATAGAAACTTATCTGCAGGCGTGTAGGGGCTCACCTCTCCTCCTCTCCCTCCAGCAGTTTGCGGTAGGCGTTAATCTCCATGTCCAGAGCCAGCTTCACATCCAGTAGCTGCTCGTACTCACTGAGCTGCTGCTGCATCTTGTCCTGGATCTCAGCCACCTGCCGGTCTTTCTCTGCCAGAAGCTTGCGGCTCATGTCTTTCTCTTGAGCCAGCGCCGTCTCCAGCTCTATGATACGATCCCGCCAACCACGAGTCTGCCGAGGGATAAGGAGGTCATAGTGAGACGCAATGAGACTTTGATATCTGTCTCTATCAGTGAAATGAGAGCTCAGCTAAACTAATGACAAGAAAAACATTCCTCATATACTAATACCCATTATCATTATGAGGTGGTTTTGAACCTCAGAAGAATTCTAGAACCAAACTGATTTTGATTTTTGTGTTCAGGTTAGAACATGACTGATTTCAGTCAGCTGATATTGATCTATCACAGATATATTAGTATTAGTGAATATACTGTATGATATATTTATAATTTTAGAAAAGTCAATGCAACAAAATTTCGTTCATTGCGCACTGTCCCTGTGTACCTGAATGATTATAAAGTCTGTCTGTCGGTGACTTTTTCAACAGGTGAGCATAGAAATCACATTGAGGGTTGGCATAACAGTGTAGTTACATTTGATAAACAGCATTCTAACTGTGTCATAAAAGACAAAGATCAAACGTTCACCTCCTTCTGCAGTCCTGACAGCTGGGCAGTGAGGCTCTCGATCCTCAGGGATGACTCCCTCAGCTCCTCTCGGGCCATGTTGGCTGATGCTCCGTTCATCTCAGAGAAACGACGCAGGTCCTCCAGCTGCAGATAAACACAGATGGTTCCAGTATCAGCAGCATCAAACACTTCCTTATTATCACTCACACTGTGAAAGAGGAACTGCGTAGTGTCAGTCGCTTCCTGGCAGACAGGATGTTAGTTACATGCTGTTTGTCATGTTGTCTTACTTGCAGGTTTACATGAGTAGGAGTATGTTGTTTCGTGGCAGAAGAATGATGGGACACTGAAGTACCCAACACACTGCATTTTGACATGAACTCTTTTACATTTACATCAGCACTAACACCTGTGTTTAATTTGATTGCTGTATACATCATCTGAACTTGTCTTACAATATGCATGATTACATGAAAACATGCAGTCAAGGTCTAAGAATACTGTAGGTGACAAACTCTAAACTTGTTTCCATTTCCTGCATATTGATACCCAGACGATGTGTTCTTAAAACTCTTCACATCCTGTTCAACACAGTGCTAAACAACAAGAAAGGAACCTGCATGCACTTGTGTTACATGTCCTGTAGACGAGCCTCTGTCATAGCAGTGTCACAGTTAGATCAAGACAGCAGCGATGCATTCAACACTGACTCCATGCATTTCAAGTTGTCATCAGTAGAGCTGCAGCCTCCGTATTGTGAGCCCTGTTCACTGTGGGGCTATGAGCACAGGACAGGGCTGCAGCAACATTCATCATACCATTGTTCATGTGTGTGTTGTCAAACAGTGTGTCACTAATGTTGTGGTTTTGAATGTTGTTGTCATAGCAACACACATTCAGTCAGGACTTCTGCAGGAGGCCTGCATCATCAGCGCAGCAACACAAAGATTTGACACAGCCCCTACAGAGCCTGTTTGATGCTTTGAGCTCTGGGACACACTAACACAGAGTCTCTCTGGCTACTGATAAGACTTTTAAGAAAAGTGTTTGGTCGACAATAAAAACAACTTAAAGAATGTGAGCCAGCACACAAAACTACAAAAACTATAACTCTGCTTAAGTGACAGGTTTTAACAGACATGTCATGTGTCAGTGTCCATGCATATTCTCATTCTTGTGAGGACACGCAAGCAAGAGCACATTTCCTCTGTGCTGGGTGCTCTGTGCATGTTTTAGGATTGATTTTGAATTTTAAGTTTTAAAATTTTAACCTTTGCTTTTAAATCTTAACATGGGCTAGCTCCAGTTACTTGGCTGAGCTTTTAGTGGCACATGAGCCAGAGCGAGCTGTTAGTTCTGCTGACCAATCGCTTTTAGTTATACTGAGAGCAAGGTTAAAACTTATGAGGAGATCAGACTTTTTCTGTTGTAGCCCCTAAACGTTGGAACGAGCTGCCTTTGCATATTAGACTGTTCCCCTCACCCCCTGGTTTTAAAATGGCGTCTTAAACACATTCTTATTCTTTGGCTTTTAACTCTGTGTGCGAGTCTTATTTCTACTCGTTTCTTGTTGTATGATGTTTTAAATCATGCTGCTTTTATGGTGGTTATTGTTTTAAATGTGCTTTATAAATACATTTGATTTGATTTAAGGTGGCTTGGACTGCCATGACAAAAAAAACAAAACACACTCCTGAAGGGCTGCCATGGTGGAAAAAAAAAAGTTTGGGGGTCACTGTTTTGGTGTACTTATGGTCTGGATCTCTTTGTCCTAGTTTGAGTCTCTTCTATTTGCAATGAAGGGAAACTTTAAAGTTCTATTATGTGTTTTGTCTCTTTCCTCTCCTGCACAGACCCTGACCAACCCCATCCAGCACTTTTCATATTACCTGGAACATTGACTGTGAGCCAGACCTTCAATCACATCCCAGAGGGGTGTAATGCCTCAGTGTAAGAGCTTGTATTGTCACATAGTTTCTGTCATGACTCATCAATTACAGAATAATGTTGGATTTACTTGTTCCTTTCTAGTGTTTGGTGTTTGAGATAACTCCTGTCACAGCAGCTGCAGTCGGTTTATGATTGAATGGAGACCATGTGCTGACACAGTGCTGTTGGTGTGTACGTACTTTGGTGATGTAGGTGCTCTCCATGTTGTCCTTGTAGAGTTTGATCTGCTCCTCGTTCTGAGCCCTCATGTCAGTCAGAGCCTGAGTCAGCTTGTATTCATACTCCTCCTTCCGACCAGAGTCCACCTCCACCAGCCGGCTCTCATAGCGCTGCCGGGCCTCCTTCACTTCCTGTAACACAGCAAACACTCTGTATTCTTAGGTGTGAACACTGGTTAGGTTGCACACATGAAACTAAATCAGAAGACAGACCATGATTCATCTACTGACTGAACTAAATAACAGAGATTCAGCCATTAGTTGCCATCATGCTTATCAATGTTTCCTTGATGTTAGAGGTTCCAAGAAGATACAAAGTCTCTCTCTAGCTCTCAGACGCTGCACTAACAGTCACTTAACTGCTGTGAATCATTAATAACATGTTATTGATCTGATTTGATATCTTATGCACCGCTGCCTATCTCTTTATGATACTTCCTCACTCAAGGCGGGAGTTGTGAGTTTAATCAGTGAAACTCAATTCTGTGTTCTAAAAGCTGCAGCTCATCAGCTGCCACTAGGGGCTGGGACCCCCCCCCCCATCCCCTCCCATGTTAAAATGGAGGACTTTACAGCTAAAAAAAAACAAAAAACATTTACAGCTTGGTGCAAAGCAGTAGTAGTCTCCTCCATGAACACTGTACAGGGGGGATTTTGTACTAGTTTTAGTGTTATTAAGACTTAAAATTGGTGTATAAATTGGGGCGTGGTTACACTGAGGGAGAGGTCTCACAGAGTTCACTGGTTAGCAGTTAGCTCTTTGCTAAGCAAATAAAATATGGAAAGTACATGCCCACAACAATCCAAGATGGCGCCGTCCACTCGCCCATAGGACGAACTTCAAAATCAGACTCCCTAAACTTACAGGTGACGTTACGGGTGCTGCGTCTATTTTTTTTTTTTTTTTTTACAGTCAATAGACTCTACCAGTGCAGCACATGGTGCCCGAGGAGACACTCAGCACTCATCTGCCTCTGACTGCAGAGTGAAATCCACTCATCTGACAGGACTGCAACATTCAGCAGCTTTGTTTTTATTTGCTCTGACTTTAATCGTCTGTTGTGTCAGGTTGTAGTGTTGTTGTCTGAATGATTCACGTCTTGGTCAGTAGAGAACAGACACATGATAGACAGTGAAGAGAAACATTCAGAGTGTGATGATATGGTTTTAAGTCCTCACCTCTTTGTGCATGCTGTTACGGAACTCCAGGTCCTCAGTCAGACTCTGGCAGCGGTTTTCCAAGTCCACACGTAGGAGCATCTCATCCGAGAGGTGCTTCTTAGCCTGAGCGAGACTTGTATCCAGCTGAGAACACAAACACACAGGCACTTTTTAATAAATGCTGCCTTTGGATTACAGGAACATGTAAAATAAATGATGATACAGTGGTGATGTACCTCCTGCAGCTGTTCCTGCAGGTCAGCCAGGGTTTCCTCCAGACCTCTCTTCTCAGACAGTGCTGTAGCCAGCATGGCGTCTTTGGAGTTCAGCTGAGCCTCCAAGTCCTTCAGCCGGGCCTGAGCTCCAGCTGCCTCAGAGTCCTTCTTTGCATAACTGGAAGGAAGAAAACAAAGCACGTGTGGGTAATACAGGATGACACAGGTCATTTCACAGCTAAACACAGAGGGAAGAGTTACATCTGTCTTTCCTACCATGGGTCTCACACGGCAAGGTTTTCCTTCCTATTTGTCAGATTTGCTTTTATCATATGAACCCTCTAGAACCTTTAGGTTAAAGGGCATTTCCAGTCATAACCAGTGTTTGTCTCATAAATCACATCACCTATGGTCAGTTCATGTGATACCATTCATACACCCAACTGCAGCGTGTGGACGTTTATCTTCAGTTTGCTCAAGAATCCATCATTTTGTCAAAGTGAAAGTATGAGCACATAGGGTTGGGCCGATGGATGATATCATCGTCCATCGTGATTGATGACTGGCATCATGATACCACACTCGCACCCTGACAAACAAGATTTCCCTCAACCATTTACAATATCATACACCACACCACAACTATAAGGACAAAGACAGAGGAGCAACATGGCTGAATCAGTTTCAGAGCAGTTTGAACAATAAACAGAACAAAAACACTGAATTTTAAAATATGTCCAGAGGCACAACTTTTCTAGCAGGCCCATGTGAGATGGACGACTGAAAATGCAGCTCAAACACTTTTATTGAGGATGATGAGGTTTTGCTAACAGTTCTCCATCACTGTGGAGAAATGGTGTCAAGTTGTTCAAATGTGCACTGTACTTAAGTCAGCATCTCATTTCTTTACTGAACCAGGGACATCCCTACACACACACACACACACACACATACACACACACACACACACAGTTCGGAGGTACAGTTGAGCTGGTTAACAGGGACCTCTGGTGGTCACAACATGTCACAACAGAAAAGGTGGAGAAAGAAAAGGAGCTGCTGATTAATAGAAAAGCTGATATTTATGGCATGTTGTTCTATCGTGATATTTCAAGTTGTGCCAGTGAAAATTATTATCAGCCTGTTGATATGATTAGCTGTGTGAAATGTGTCAGAATAAGATGTAGAAAAAAAAACTTGTGCTGGTTTTGTTAAAAATTGCACGCCTTTAAATTCTTGAGTGATTTGATTTGTAAAGAACATTGACAGAGTTAGAGGAGAGCCACGTTTCACTCTCAAAAACATGTCAGACATCTGTTTCCTGGCTGTGAGCCCGGCTTAACTAGATCAACAGTGGCTTTATGAGGAGAGGGGTCTGTTGGGGGACTTTTCCTGAGACTGAGGCAAACTATTTTCTCATGGTGTGTATCAGGCTTCAGATGGGTGGGACTGCTGCTAACGTGGACAAAACTATGAGTGAGTGCACTGTGGTATGTGTATGCTGAGTGCTCCTTCAAATTTTACACACACACACACACACACACACACACACACACACACACACACACACACACACACACACACACTAAACAGCTGAGAGTCTTTTAGAGAGATTTCATCAGATTCCAGTTGGGTTCTTACTAAAACCAGCCTTTCCTGTCTGCTCGCTGCTTCTAAACTTGTTTTTAAAGTAAACAAAAAAAAAAAGCATAAATCACCAAAAATATTTTGGAAAACAAGTAGGGTATTATTTCTGTGCCTCATTCCTGAGTAAATTATGGGAATATACTTTGCAAGCACCTAAATTATATTTTGAAGAGAAATTCTATGCACACATATCAAATCAGTCTGGGCAAACAATCCTATCTTCTTTTTTTTTAGGACCATTTTTAAAATACATTTTCCAAGTGGAGGCTGACAGTACACGCATAACAAGCATAAATATAGTCAATAAAGTTCAAATGTACATATGATGGAATACATGCATTGCTCGTCTGCAGCCAAAAAACAAACAAACAAACAAAAAACACCCATATGCATTATCACAGCCCTCCAGACAAACAATAATAATAATGACTCAGAAATGTGTGGAGCAAGAGGTATTATTGGAATTGTCTTGTAATGTTCACTTCAACAAACTTGATCTATTCCATTCTCAATAAATGTGTTGCATATTTACTATTAACCATATTTGGAGCAGTAATAACTGTGTACTGGCAGACTGCTGCTCATATTGTCTGTCTCTCTATGCACACACATCTTTGTCTGCACACACTCAAGATTTGTGATATTACATATTACATTACTGTTTGTAATCTAATTAGAGACAAAACTGCTGATCAGAATTCACAGATCCACCAGAAACCAGCTGAAGCATGAGCATTTATTCACTGATGTTCACCGTTAACTTCATATTCTCTGCTTCATCTGGCAGTCAGCATCTCACACACACACACACACACACACACACACACACACACTCACTCTACCACACACACACACACACACACACACACACACACACACAACCTATCCTCTCAATCTATCCACATAAGGAAGAAACTTTGACAAAACCAACATTAGGCTGTGCAGAGTAGAGCAGCTCATGATCACTGCTTTATTCAAACAACCACATTAGAAATATAATTGTTTCAGCAGCACAGTGCAGTATTGTTACCAAGTAGGTACAGTTTACACAGCTCAATAATAATTTTACACTTTGTTTACACCTCTATTTTAACAGCTGTCTACATGGCTCACATTTCATTTTCACTATGTTTTTACATGCGACTACAGTGATGAGTGGGAGCTGAACTGTGTTTCTAAAACACAGGTGACAGCCTATAGTAAATAGTGTGTCCAAACACACTGTGTAGACACGCACACACACCCATTTAATAAAAAACATGATGCATTTTATTTCCATTTTTCTATACTGAGTGTTACACTAAGAAGAAAAGTCTGTTTTTGCAGCTCTCAAATATAGAAAATAAAAAGGATAAAGCTGAGCTTGGCCAGTATGTAAGGGTTAACAGCTGTCAACGTGACCTATTTTCACAAACTCTTAAAACTTTCCAAAAATAAAGTTTAAAGTCAGATTATATCATCTCTGCTGTAGTTTGAATGAACAAAAAAATCATATAACAGCAATAACACTTTGAAGTAAACACTGCGGTCTAGCAACGTTATTCAAATTTCAACCCAACAGGTCCTGACAACTGGCCAACACAAAACCATATAGACCGCAGGCTGTCGCTGCACCTGTGTCCCTCTGTCACTGTGCACGACCACACACACTACCCTCTCTGTTCTGCACGCCTCTCTCCTCAGACTGATCACAACATGTGTATGATTTATAACGCTGCTGTTATTTATTCGGTAAAACATGCACATCACTGCAACATTCTTATCACCAGCCTGTGAGATTTCACACACAGGCGAAAACAAAGTTGTTACTTTACAATCAACCCTGCAGCAAAGAACACGCAAACACACGCACAACTGAGGGTGCCTGAACACAACACGCTTGGGGCTTGTTGGGGTGGGGTGGGGGGGGCATCAACATAAACTCTCCAACCATAACATCATAACATCTCATCTCCCAGCAACAATAGTTCTAGAAATGCAGGAAACGCTCCGTCTACATAGTTTTCTGTTCCTCCACTCTGTGTTTGACCGTTTCCATCTCAACAACTACACAACCCAGAAATGTATATTGGTTATTGCAATTATGAATCATATACCTTCCTCTACACGGTTGCTCAGGGTGCCACTTTATTCCGAACACACAATACACCAAAAACACGTTTTCCCTACTATCTTCATTTCCGAAAACAAGCACTCACATTTTAAACACAAATGTTTTTGGCTCTTCTCATTAACAAATACAAGTGGACCCTGAATGCATCACGTGTCCTCCGATTACACGGACGGGTCTATTATCTGCCATTCTAAACAAGCACAAGTGCAACATAATTAATTATTTATTTCAAGTGAATACAGTTAATAATTTATCTATTTATCAAAACACAAAGTCTGATAAAGGTTAGGTTAGCTTTAACAGATATTCTTTATCAACAGCACAGACAATGGTGGGTGGGTAACAATTACTATCAATCAATAGAAAATATTGTCCATTATTTTGCATTTTTTAAAATTATGCACAGTGTAATTATGCATATCGAAAATATGAGTTGCTCCCTCTCTCCAACTAGCCACAAAATGAGCAGATAACAACACAAACGTAATGTATTTATAGCCACAGCTAAAATGACGCTCTCAGCAGAGCAGAACGTCACCCCGGACGGACCAGCGTGCGTAATGTTTCAGAAGTGGCTCGAAAATCAAAGTCGCTGTTTAGCTTTTAGCTACTAATCTTGTGTTCCTGTCCATTATTGACCGTATAATGTTGTTAACGTGTGAGAGGCTTACTTCTGTAGCAGTTGATCATGCTCGGATTTGATCTTTCCCAGCTCGATCTGCAGCCAGGCCCGCTCCTTGGAGGAGTCATCCAAACTCTTCCTGGCGTCTGCGAGCTCGGTCTCGTACAGGGATTTCAGTCCGGTTATCTCCCGGCTCCTCACTTCTTCCTTCTCATCAATTTGAAGGCGAAGCACGCCGTTCTCAGACTCAAGACTACGGACTTTGTCGATATATACAGCGAGACGGTCGTTGAGATCACTGAGCTGCTGCTTTTCCTGCAGTCGGGAGATCCGGGTCGGGCTCAGCGGTGTGCCGCTGCCACACGTGCTTCTCTGGCCGGTCGGAGTAGCAGCCGCGGTCGCCATTGTAGAAGAGAAGCTAAAGAAGCTGTCTGAAACGCAGCGCCCAAGCAAAACCGAAATATGGCTCCTGTAGGTGTAACGACACTTAATTCAATCGCTCAGTAACAGTCGACACTTCCTAAATGTATCCCCTAAATGTATGCTGTCTTTTCCCAACCGAATGAAAGAGGGGCTTGGCTTCCTAATATGGCGGCTCATTGAAAATTGTACGTTGTGTCCAGTGGGCCAATGGCGTAGCTCGACGCAATGCGTTTTTCAATTTTAATTTTTAGGGTTCGCTCGTAAACATGTGACCGACATACCGAAACTCACATGGACAGGCGGTGTCGCTTTCCTTGCTTTTAGCAGATAAGCCATTATTAGCCGGTCCGGTTAGGAATGTCAGCGTCACGTTGGTGTTGATAACAAGCGCTGCCTGACGTTTTGTCCGAACGGCTGAACCCGGTTTCATTTCATTGTATCGTGTATGTGAGCCGGCTGTTGTACTTCCAAGGCAACATAAAGTAGCCAGGGAGGGAAACAATGTGTCTAACCTGAGATCACTGGACTGTAAAAATAATCATCCAAATATAAAATAGTAATTACATGTTTTCTTGATTAACAGAATAGTAATAGCAATTCATTGTAACGGTACATTGTTGGATACAGTCACGTGCACAAACTCTCTGTGACCCAAGGGCAGGGTTAAAAATCGATTGAGGGCACCTCTTGCAAACTGAGAATCTGAGCAAGTGATGGCATTACACACACACAGTCACAGACCACCACATTTTTATTCTTCATCCATAAACAGAAATGACTGTGTCCTCAACCCTTATGTTCCATTTTCCCCTGTAGAAATCAATTCAATAGTTTTCCTTTATAAACCATAAGAAAAGTAATAGATTTATAGAACATTTTGAAATATAGCCTATTTGTTGAACTCCCTTCAAACTGTAACTTACTCCTTTTCTGTACTGTAAATTGTATGATTTATTGAAATATATTGCACATAAAATGTTTATTCTCTATTTTATTTTCATTCCATTTCATTCCATTTGTCTATTTGTTTATTTATTTAGTTATACAAATTTGTGCATATGTGTTTTATTGTCAATATTCAGCTGTTATTGTTTCATGCATTAGTTCCTTCTACCTTTGTATATTTTGTTAAATTAAGTTTTTTGGTTGTTTTTTTTTTTAAACAAAACAAAACACTTTATTACTCCTCTCTCTGCTTTGGATTTATTTGATTAACTTATCATTTTATCCAAAAAACTTATCATTTTATCCAGATTTATGAATTTTGTATTCATAAATCCAAAAATCTCTGAACTTACTGCAAATATCAAAACTA